>JBAMYA010000014.1:464176-526264 GCA_037176975.1 Arrhamphus sclerolepis
GCATTGCTAAGGGGTTACATCCGGTTTGTTGAGTTGAGACCTATTTCGAAGTGTGAAAAACATCCGGTTCTTAAAAGGACCACTAGAGACTGGTTCCGAAAGTCCGTTTCCATGAAACCCCCCCCCCCCCCCCCCAATAGCTAAATTCTACATGTTATTATCACTTTATTGGGGGAGTTTATGTATCACTTAAAACATGAAGCCTAACCCTGACATATGGTGTGATCATGAATCTATGATATTCCCATTTTGACTGCGAATGATTGATGGCTTTAAAGTAATTCAAGCTATTATTTCAAACAGGGAAAATATTAAATATTAATATTAATTTAATATTAATATTAAATTAAAAATAATAAAAAATAATTATTATTTAAAGTAATAATAATAATGATGAATTGATACATGTTTGTAGTGTGGACAGGATTTGTTGTATCAATGTTCTGAGCAGATGGTCGCCATTATTAAATGTTTTTTTTTTTACTTTATCATCAGGTACTTTCAAGTTTTTCATGTTTCCATTTATGATTGAAAAAATGTTTTAGCAGTTATTATGTAAAAAAAAATCTAAAGTCCACATTAAACAAAAAAAGCACACTTTTTTGTCCCACTGAGCTGTTTATGGGCTTAAAGCTGCTGTGTGTGTGTGTGTGTGTGCGTGCTTGTGTGTGTGATTATGTGTGTATTTTTTGGGGGGATGCTGATAAGTAGATTGGCTGCTAATCTCTTCCTCATCATCTTCATTTCATTCTGCCCTTTCGCTCATTTGAAATACAGATCTGTGATTGTGTGTGTGTGTGTGTGTGGGCATGTGTGTGTGTGCGTGCACTCGGCCACACCGACACCCGGACAGGCGTGTTAAGGTTCCTTAAATCTGACTGCAGATGTGCAGACAGGTTGTCGCTGAAGATGCGAGGACGAACCGTGGAAGAGAACACGACAGCTTGAGATAGAGATCCGTACATGCAAGTTGGCACGGCAACAACACCCCTCCCCCCACCTTGTCCATCCTTCCATCCCTCCCCTCCTCTTCCTCTCACTCCCTCCGTTTCGCCTGGCCAGGGAGAGCACGACAGGGCGAGGAAGCATCCTTCACTCTGAGTGGATCAGTCTGCTCGTCACTGACCGGACCAGTGGAGCTCCGTCTCGCTCTTCTGCCTGCTGGAAGATTGTGGGTTTGCGCCTCCATCCTCCCAGTCACACTCCATCTCCTCTGGTGTGGTTCTGTTTTGGAGGGGGGGGGCGTGAGGAGGCTGCGGCTGCAGTTTGGAGCGCGGCAGAAACTCAGGCGTCCTCACTTTGGATAATCCTCCTTCAGCGAGACGGCGGCTAACGTGTGGCTCCCGAGCTTTAATCTCATTCCCCTGCAGCCGTAATAATTCACAGAGGATGATGATGCTTGCAAAGAGGAGCGGAAGGAGATGCACGCTTTGCACGGCTCTTTTACCGATGCACATTTTTTATTTGTTTTACTTTGGTTGGAAACTGTAAACATGATTAAAACCCTGCAGTACGAAGCCTGATCAAACATGCACTGATACTGTTATTACCGGAGTTATTTTTTCCTTTTAGCTTAGTTCTGATGTAAAGCAGACACACAAGTGTTGTTTGAGAGAAATCTGCTGAAAATACAGAAAAATGAGCTCCTGTTGGAGGAATCAGGTAGGAGAATAAATGCTGAAGCCTCGTCAGTTTGAATTTATTGCTGTATAATGTGTGTGTGTATTCTTTTTTTTCCACTATGTGTGATCAGGAAGAGCAGGCTGCCAAGCTGAAGGCAGACAACATCCGAGTGGCGCTGGAAAAGATCAAGGAGGCCCAGGTGAAGAAGGTAGGTCTGCTGATCGCACTCGTTTGACAGAAACGCTGTACATCTGTGTGTATTTGTGTGTGTGTGTGTGTGTGTGTGTGTGTGTGTGTGTGTGTGTGTGTGTGTGGTGGGAAGCGGGTGGGCACGTGTCCGGCGGACTCTGTTTTCTGGGTCAGGTCAGTGTTACTCCAAACCGAAAGCTGTGGTCAATAACAGCTGGGGTCCACACACACAAACACAAACAAACACACATAAACACACACAGCACTCAACGTAATGACCACTGCAAGTCTCAATCCCAGAGATGAGATTAACAACCTGGATTTACTGAGCACATGGGGGACTACCTGTGTGTGTGCGTGTGTGTGTTTGTGTGTGTGAGAATCATCTGTAATGTTGATCCAGCTCAAGCTCAGAAAAACTCTTTGATGTTCCTATTCAGATGAAATTATTAAAAGCCTTCCACTTGTTGACATGTTCTGATATTTTTTTTTTTTTAAACTCTGTTTAACAGAATTTCCTGCAGATTTTATGAAACACTTTGAACAAAAATACCCAAAAATAGAGCACAACAGCTCCCTTTTCAGCCATGACTTCCCAGCTCAACTCCGCCCACTACTGCTCCTGCAGTGGATGCAGGTTCAGCTTCCGGTCCGTCGTCCTCTCTCTGCTCCGGTTTCCTGTCTGCTCTCTGCTACTGAAGGCCACTAAAAAAATAAAATTAAATTAAAAAAAAAACATGCAGCATGATATGAAGTTGTGAGAGGACAAAGAAACTGGATGGTTGTGCTCTGAACTGGGTCTGTGATGTCACAGTTCCTCACAAATCTGGGCTGCCTTTTGAGTGGTGTGGGCGTGTCTTAAAAACCTGATGCAAAATTGACATTTCTTAAGGAAAAAAACAAACAAACAAATATGAAAAGTAGATATCCCTCGAACATTTCTAGTTTGCTCAGAGGCAGAGAAGTAAAAGGTTTTAATGGGCAGTTTGATTTTCTCTGAAGAACTCTCAGGAAGCTTACCAATCAAAGGATTAAGAGCAAACTGAAACCAACTAACAAGAAGTGGCTGTCGGGTGATTTGCTTCACAGTTTGCAGTCAGGTGCTGCGACCTCAGCCATCTGGTTGAGATCTTTCGTACTAAATCTATCGCATGAAAAACGCTGTGCTTGAAGAATGAAGTGTCTTTTGCTGAAACTAAACCTTTAGGACTTTAGACCTCACTTAAAATGACCATCTTGATTTAGTTGGACGGATATGGAGCTTTATAATTCAGGAATAAGTTGGGGCTGCCTGGGTACTGCAGAGGTGGTTTCAGGTGGCAGCAACAGTGAAACCTGGTCGTAACTGCTGCGTTTGGGGCCTTTGGAGTCACCAAAAAAAACAATTCAGAACTCATGGATTTAGTGTGAACATAAGGACATTGGGAAGAGCGTTGACGTGCTGAAGCTCACAAGAAACGTTCCCGTTGTTTGGGCAAGGAACAGATCGAGACGGCACGAGTGGTGGTATTCAGTCAGGCCCTGTTAGACCAGCGTCTAGAACTGGACCTGCCTAAGGAAACTGTGCGGGCATCCTGAAATTCTTTATTTTTTTCTTCCCCAGCCCTAACCGTGTTTCACATGACCCCCAGTATAAAGCTGTGGTCTTTCTCCGTCTCTTCTGTTTTCATTTGATGGGAGAACGAGTGCTACAGTCGTCTTTGCAGTAACTCGGTTGCTGATTTCCTGCTTTCCTCGTCTTCCTCAGCTGGTGATCCGTGTTCATTTGTCAGACGAGAGCTCAAAGACCATGATGGTGGACGAGAGGCAGACGGTCAGACAGGTATGGCTTCTTCATCCCTGCAGAACAGGTCCATTCTCAAGGTGGCAATGAGGCCTTCTCTTACCGTGTTAAAAAACACTTTTTGATCTGTATTTTTCATCGCTGCCATCAATCAAACTGATGAAGTACGACTCCAGTAGCCTTCACGTGTAACATATCTGTAGTTGCATCACCCCCCTGCACCTTCTCCCGTATTTTCCCACAAGCAGGAACCATCATGCTTCTTTCATTATTAGTGGTCCTCGTATTACAGGTTCTGTTTGCAGATGCAGGAGTAACATCAGTGTCTCCTGTCCTCAGGTTCTGGACAGTCTGCTGGACAAGTCTCACTGTGGTTATAGTCCAGACTGGTCGCTGGTGGAAACCATCAGTGAGCTGCAGATGGGTGAGTTTATGAGCACACATACGGAACCTGTGGAGCACCCAAACGCATCACTGGTCCTGCAGAACTTTATCAACTGAAGCTCAGCAGATGAATTAGAGTTCTTCTACCAGACCTGGGACTTAAGCTATTTAGTTATTTGCATCAACACACACACAGAAGCAGATTATATGAATAAAGTGGAATTTTTTGATTGCAAAACTAGTCACTAGTTAATGGTTCCTGAGTGAGTAGTCTTTAAGGGTGATTTCACACCTTTAACCTTTCGTTGGTTTTAGGAAAATTTCCGGTTTGTTCTCTTCACGTGGTGCATTTTGTTTTGTACCCCATTAAGGAGTAAAACAACTGGACTAGCAAACCCAGAGGCAGTCTGGATCCGAATCTTCAGAATTAAGTCATAAAGTAATTTCATGATCACATGAAACACCATCGGCCAATCAGCTTCTCACAGTTCTGTGTGACATGTTGGGGAAACATATTCATTTCGATTTTGAAGAGAGTGTGATGATGCACTCTGTATGGGAGTCTTCATGGCTCCGTGCATTAAAACCTGATCTCAAGTGGCTAACGCTGATGAAGGTCTGACACATATTAAGGTCTGATTCAGATCCGACTACTCAGGATCCATTTGGAGGTGGTCTTGGGTAAGTCATTTTGGACAGGAGGACTCATTTGGTCATTTGTGGTGCATCTTTAATGTGTACACCCTGATTTGCAGTCTAAACAGCCTTTGTTCAATAAAGTTTTTTTGGGAAAAACGAAACTTGTTTAAAAAAAAAAACACATTTTGTGCCTGCGAGCAAGAAAGATGTGTGTTTATTTGCAGGAAGGTCAGATTCGCTCACTCAGAACACACAAACATCCAAATTTTTTGGATGAATGTGGGGAGTCCTGATAGACTCCTAGTGGCCACCAGTGGTATTACATTTCAGTTCACTAGAACACTGTCATGGCCTCCTCGGAGCTGGTGTTGATGTCCTTCTAGTACAACATCATCCACAATAGCTCATAAATCTGACTTTGATAGCTTGTTTTAAAGAACCAGAAGAAAAGAATACTGATACTCGTGTTACGGCGAGCGTTTATTGCTGTTGTGATGCTGATCCAGATGTTACATAGCAAAAGTCTCCATCACAACCTGGCTGAGTCTGTTCTATGACAACATCGTGGTGATGGACATACTTAAGGTACCCAGGTGTGTCAGGGAGAACAGAGTGAATTCTCGCTCATGCTCAGTGAAAACATGTCCAGCAGTGACTCAGGCAGCTCAGATATGAGGCCACACACACACGCACACACACACACACACACAGACTCTGTCCTCGGGGGCTGAGATGTGTGCAGCACACACTGTACAACGAGCTTCAACTTAACACTCTTTGACACTCACACGGTGTTTATGTAGGTCTGACGCAGCCATGCGTGTGATCTAACCTACATCTTCAGGGCTTCTGCTGAACAGCAGCCTTCTGAAAGAGAGCGGGAAGGCCGAGCGAGGCTGGCTCTCTTTCTCTCTTTCTCTCTTTCTCCACACTTGTTTCTGCAGGCTGGGCTGCAGGTCAGCAGGATTTCAGGGGCCCTGGGCTCTCACACACACAAACACCAGCAGCACCAGTCCTCTGACTTCCTGTCAGTCCATAACCTTCAACACTCCTGATAACACAATCAGTAGTGAGGCATGACTGGATCACAACCTCCGTTTGGCTTTAGCTTCAGCTGTGGTTGCAGCAGTGTGTAATACCTGACGTAACGCTGCAACAGATGGAGGTCAGAGGATGAATCCTCGCATGCTAATCTGGGAATATGTCCATGCCCACAGAGAAGAAAAAAACTGCTCATTCAATATATTAAGATAGTCAGATGACCAAGTGAAGCAAGCCCAGATTATGATACAACCCCTGCAGGCTTTCACCGCATGATGGGACAAACGCTGCATCTGCTGCTCAGAGTAAATGTGGTCTCTTCAGACCGTGTGACCCTTTCCTGTTGCTCCAGATTCCAGATTTTATGCTCCCCAGCAAGCCAAAGCCATTGAAGTTCATTAAGTTTGCCCAAAAGTCTTGGGGAGCCAATCAGATCATTGCTCGATTGTTGCTTGCTAATATCTGGATCGGTTCAAACACACATCCAGACTCTTCATTATCGATCACTCTCACACCAAAACCACAGATTTCTGATCAGAGATTTCAAAATAAGTCTGGAAAGTTGCTTAAAGCCCAGCACAAACTGAATTTGTGCAACTGCAAAAAGAAGCGGCTTTTGGAACAGCCTTTATTTTCACTTTCTGATCTGAACGAGGTCAAACATCTCCTGCTCTGCAGAGCGGATCTTCGAGGATCATGAGAACCTTGTGGAGAACCTGCTCAACTGGACCAGAGACAGCCAGAACCGGCTTATGTTCACCGAGCGCATCGAGAAGTACGCTCTGTTCAAAAACCCACAGGTGAGATGCGTGTACGCACACACACACACGTGCACACACACATGCACTGTACAGGTAAAAATCTGCAGATGTGACTCGCCTGCTTCCTCTTCCTTCCTTTCTCCTGCAGAACTATTTGTTGGGGCGGAAGGAGACATGTGAGATGGCTGAGAGGAACAAAGAGGCTTTGTTGGAGGTTAGTTTGTTTTTTCTTCCTACAGGCAGGTGCTTCCTCACATCAGCATCATTTTATCTTCAGAATAGAAACCGGGGATGCCAAACGCGCAGAAGGAACAAACAGAAGATCAGTCCAAGCGTTTCCATTGGTCGTTCTTTGCTGAATCCATGCATTAAAGTGAAATAATGTATTCATGTGTTAGGAGTGTTTTGGGGGCACCTCGGTCTCTGTCCCTGAGATGGAGGGAGTCTTGTGGCTGAAAGAGGACGGAAAGAAGTCGTGGAAGAAACGCTACTTCCTGCTGAGGGCATCTGGAATCTACTACGTCCCGAAGGGCAAACCCAAGGTGTGAAAGGTGCAGAAAACATCTTCAGAGATAACTTTTTAATGCAAAACTAAAACCTCTGTTCTCTGTGTATGTGTGTGCTCGCGCCCTCACAGGCGTCCAGAGACCTGGTGTGTTTCCTCCAGCTGGATCATGTCAATGTCTACCTCGGACAGGACTACAAGAGCAAGTACAAGGCCCCGACAGACTACTGCATGGTGCTGAAGGTGAGGCACTGCTGCTGCCATCTGGTGGTCACTAGAGGTAACAGTCCATGTGGGTGGAAATAATGGGTGTGTTTCTGTTTGTGTGCAGCACCCTCAGATCCAGAAGAAGTCTCAGTACATAAAGTACCTGTGCTGTGATGACATCAGAACCCTCCAACAGTGGATCAACAGTATTCGCATCGCCAAGGTAAAAAAAACTTTCCGCCACCCTCCTTATTCCACTTAAGCACGTCTAAACTGTGTTATAACGGTGGAATATGAAATGTTAAAAACTGTTCAGGTGTAAAAGTCGTCTTCAGAGCCGTACAGACTGAAACTCCTCCATCATCACAGAGGTCTTTCTACTGGACTGTCCGTGTTGCTTCGTGTGTTGAACGTGTCAAACTTTTGCACCTAAACACGATGCTGTGTGTCCATGGCATTAGCTTAGCAAGCTTATAATTAAACTTTATATAACTGTATGTTTTGGACAGACAACTGCGTACAAAATGTTTATACGTGGTTTGAAATGTGATTCTATCTTGTGCACATGGACACAGATTTATTTTTGCTTTCCAGAAACTGATTGATCCATGCTGCATTATTTATCATCTTTATTATTATTATTATTACTGTTTGAAATCTAACACACAAGTGTCAAACTCAAAGCTCATGGGCTGGATCCGTCCCGACACTTTCATTTCATCTGGTCCGCAACGACAAGATTAAAATACGATATGATTAAAATATTAAAATATGCTCGTTTGATTCAGTTCTGACATCAAAAAGTGGAATAACTGAGGTGGAGAGCAGCTGCTTCACATCAAAAAGGCATGATTTAGCCAACTTTTGCAAAAGATTTTACATCAAAAAGTTGCAATTTTTTATAACAAAACTTTTTTTTGAGTTTAGTACAAAAAATATTGAAATCCTACAAATTTTGCAATTTCATGTAATTTTATATCAAAATGTTGCCAAAAAATGTCTGTTTTCCAACCAAAAATTGTAATTTTAAGTTTAAAAAGCCACAATTTTGTTTAAAGGTCTCGACGATATTTATAAGGAAAGTCAACTTTTTTTGGGGGGGGGGGGTTAAAGAAAAAATGTTTGAAACTTCAGATTTTATGACAAAACTTCACTTTATGAAAGAGAGATGTGATATTGCAAAAGTTGCCATTTTGCAACAAAATTAGCTTTTTATTATAAAAGTCACAAATTTTGTGAAATTTAAGAGTTTGTCACCTTTCTTTTATTTTCTTTTTTTTTGATGAGTGAGTCCAGGAACTAGCAGGGTATCTGACAACATAGCTGGTTAAGAAAGTAAACGGTAACCATGGTGATGATGCGGCCCAGGATGAAATAGTTTGACACCCCTGATATGATGATCTGGAATCTCTCCCAAAGAGGCAAATGTTGCTCCATTTGATTTGCAGCTGTAACGTTTTTTTTCTTCACTTGATTTGCTTGTTTTGTTTTAATGGATGAAAATGACATGTAGCTGTGACATCATCGGTCAGAAGGATATAAATAACAGGACTTGCCATTAGCTAACCGGTGTATTCACATGCATTCAAACAGCTGTTCAGGTAGTTGTAGAGGATCAAACATATTTGCACAAAACAAAAAAAGGCTTTGGCCGTGGAAGAACTGGAATGAGAGAGTTTTGTTTTATGTTTTATTTTAATGATGCTTCCTCACCTCTTTGGTGATTGACCTTCCCTCCGGTTTCCCCCTCTGGCCCACACTCGCATGGCTCCAGTCTGCCATTGCTGTTTCTGTTGACATCATCTTGTCTTTACATTCAGGACCCGTTCATTTTTAACCAAAGCCAGTGTCAGAGAATCAGCACCATGGAGAGCAGCACAGAACATGTGACATCTGTGAATCTTTTTTTCAGTTTTCCTGGTCAGGTACAGCTCTCTCACATCATTTAACTTCTGGACCATGTTGCTTCTTTCTTCTTAAATGATTAAAGAGCATAATACAGATTACGTAGCATGAGTGCACCCTTAGATATTTTATCTGAAATGTAATCGGTTTCATTCTTTCTGGAGCTTATATTGTTGGTGAATTATAGATGCTACATTAATCTGCTGCTGGTCATTACTAAAATGAGCTGTCTGTGTTTGGAGATCAGAGCAGCTTTAGGTCATCACCTGCAGAGTAGTTTAGTAAATGTACACCCCCCCACCCCCCACCCCTATAAAACAACCTCTGAGCATCTGGTGTGCGCGCGTTAGTGAGTATTGTTGCTGCACACTTTGTGAAACTGACCCTGAATGCACAGATTTACAGAAATCAAATCAGTGTTTTCTCAGACATCAGCCTCCACCTTCCTGCTGATTACTACAAAGTTTCTCTCCTGTCTCACCAGTATGGGAAGCAGCTGTACATCAACTTCCAGGAGGCGATGAGGAGGTCGGAGGCAGCTTACGATTGGTCCTCTCTCTCTTCTTCCTCGATTAAGTCAGGATCCAGCTCGTCCAGCCTTCCAGGTGTGTCTGTCTGTCTGAGTTCAGCTCATTCAGCTCTAAAAGGAATCAGTCGCTGTTTAAAATCAGCTGCTGAAAAGCAGCGTGAAGATTTTCACCGCGGTTTCAGAACTTTTATACACACACTCACATACATTTGGAACAATCCGTGAAGTTGCATGCATTTTTTAACTTGTACACTGATAATGCTGCTCTCAGAGTCCCAGTCCAACCACTCCAGCCAGTCGGACAGTGGCGTCTCAGAGATGACATCATCAGGCCACACCCGCTCCCAGAGCGTGGTCAGCTCCATCTTCTCTGACGCATGGAGAAGAGGAACGCAAGGAGAGGTGTGTGAGCACACAACACACACATACACAGCGATTGTTTTGTGGACTACATTTCCCACAATTCCCATCTGCTCTCCTAGCAGCGGTCCAAGGTGAAGGGGCGTATGGCGGTCCCTCTGTGTGCAGGAGGAGGGGGGAGTGGAGGTTAGACAGGAAGTGCTTTAACAGGCATGTTGAGAGTTTGGCTGCAGCCATTCAAACCTGCTCGCACCTGCAGATGATGGCATGCTGCAGTTCCACCTGCTCAAACTGTCATTTCTGAATATTGTACATGAATATTGTCACCCGGGTTCAACCACCGAATCTAGTCAATCTCATAAACTCAGCCGGCAATTAATCGGTATTATTCTTTTCTCGTACATTTAATTTCTTTATGATTTAGATTGTAAATGTTTGTTTTCTGACTTTCTGAAATATATTCATCTGTGGATAAATTATAAGCCATAACCACGTTTTCATTCTGCATCTCTCACTCTTCCTGTTCACGTTTAGACGTCTACATTTACCTACTTTATATTTATCTCCATTTGTCTGGTGCAGGTCTGGTTTAACTGGCTGCAGCTGAGCTGTTGAACTTCTTTCTAACCTCATGGTGTGATGGAATGTTTTTACCAGCAAAGGTTTTGATGAATTAAACTTGTGACTTTTTTTTTTTTTGCCTCTTTAAAAGACTTTTGATATACAATTGAAACCACAAGTTTACATACACTGTATAAAAAGGACACAAACCTTTTTTTCTCACTCTGACATTAAATCAGACTGAACTTTACCTGTTTTAGATAAGTTAGGATTATTTCAATTATTTATATTTGATAAATGCTAGAATAATGGAAGAGATCAAGAGATTTTTTTACTACTTTCTTCAAAGTATTTGGTAGCATAATGACGATAATGAATAATTATTATCATTACCATCATCATCACTGATAATAATAATGATGATAATAATAATAATGATAATAACACTAAATACTTTTTGTTTTGGTTTGTTTTTTTACATTTGCTGTTGATACAAATGCCGAACAGGAAATGTTATGTGGTGCTCGTGTGTGCCGTTTCAGAAGTCTGATACATGATGCAGCTGAAAAAAATAAAAGACTTGGGGCTGAAATATTGTTTTACCTCAGTGAAGCAGCTGAATGCCTAAAGGTTTGGTAGAAAACCTCAGATGATATAAAATCCTGTTTTCAGAGCAGGAGGAATGCGGTAAAAAAAAATCTAAAATGATTCAATTTTCTTACAATACTGAAGAAGTACTTGAAGTTCTCACTTGGTTTGCTCTTTAAAGTTGGACTTCAGAGCTCGCTGGTCCTGCATCGTCTACTCAGACTAACGCTGACTGTGTTCTGACTGCACCGGTTTGCTGTTGGATGTTTCTCTCTTCATAAACGTGAAAGGTCATTTGTTTACTAATGTTGTCTGTTTTACCTTCCTCCTCTGCCGCCTCCATCTTCCTCCTCGCTCTCGTCTGCAGATGATGAGGATCGATACCATCAGTAAGCCCATCCCAGTCCAGATACCGACTCTGTCCCCCGGGCCGCTGCCCCTCTCTCAGCCTCAGACTCCGTCCTCCCGGAGCAGCTACACCGAAGGCCTGGTTCCGTCTGATGATTCCTCCCCGTCACCGCCGTCGCCTCCCCCGCCTCCACAGGTGCCCACGTCCTCCTCGTACGTCAAGTACAGCACACTGGCCCGCCTGCAGAACCAGAACCAGCCCAGGGTGCAGCAGGCAGCTGCCGGCGGCCCGCCCTCCGCTCCCCCCCAGTCCGCCAAACCCAACTACAACACCCTTCCGGCCGCTTACAGCTCCTCCCCTCCCTCTCCTCCCCCTCCTCCTCCACCCGAGGCGCCAGCTCCAGGCTCAGCCATGGCTGTCTTGAAGTTCGGCCCACCAAGCCCCACCACTCTCCCACCACCACCCCCGCTGGAGGAGGAGGTGCAGGAGTCCGGCTACCTCCCGCCCCCTCCAGCAGAGGGTCTCGAATCCAACGGGTTGCTACCTCCTCCCCCCCCAGAACACCTCCCCAACTCCTGCCCTCAGCTCTCCAACACCGGCCTCCAGCAGTTCCTGGCGCAGAAGTTTCCCAACATGGTGTACGACTTCAGCCCCGCTTCCCCCGACGACGCTTCTCCCCCACCCCCTCCACCACCCGCCGAGCTCTCTCCTCCAACCTCCCTGCAAGTCCTCCGGCCCACGTCCCCTAATGCGCCACCCCCCGCTCCTCCTAAAACCTTCACCGGTGGGTTTCCTCCACAAACTGCTCGCAAACCCTCAGGCCCCTCCTCCCTCCCCATCGCCCTGTCGCCTGTGTCTCCAACGCAGCCGGCCACTGAACACGGGCCGTTTAAAAAGCAGCAGAGTTTCTCAACCGGACACTCCCCAAACCAGCCTCCTCCCACTCTGCCGAAGCAGCACAGCCTGTCCTCCAAAAACCTTGCCATTTCTCCTTCTGCATCCTCCTCCTCCGTCTCCATCGCGGCCGCTACCTCCTCGTTGGTCAAACAGATTGTCAATCAGTTCCCAGGAAACTCCTCCTCTCTGCCCGCCTCAAACTCCACCGCCCCTCAGTCTCCCCCAGCAGTGAAGGCAAAACCAAAGTGGCAGCCTGGAGGTGTGGCTCCACAGTCCCCGGAGTTCCCTCCGCCGCCTCCTGATGGCTCCCTGGGAGAGTTCCCTCCTCCTCCCTCCTCAGCCTCTTCCTCCATGACAGGTTCTCCCATCAAGAAGTCGCCTTCCAGCTCCTCCACAGGATCCACCAAGCGTGGACCTCCACCAACACCACAGAGAGCCTCCTCCATCCGAGACGGCCAGGAAGAGAGGCCCAAGAAGGTGGAGAGCCTGGTCAGCAAATTCGGCCAAGGTGCTCAAACGGGAACGTCGTCGAGCTCCTCGTCTGCGACGGGTTCTCCTTCTAAAGACTCGCTTCCTGCTCCGCTCCCCAAGCCGGGGAAGCTCAACTTATCCAACCTGCCGCTGGCCCTCCAGGGCCTGCAAACAGGTCAGCTCCACCAAGCCGCCGACTTCCCCTCCCCTCCTCCTCCTCCTCCCCCCTCCCAGCCTCATCACCTTGACTCATCCCCTGACTACTTCCCGCCTCCCCCCACCGATTCGGAGCTTTTCCCTCCTCCGCCCCACCCGTCAGAGTTCCACCAGCCTCCAAAGGTCGCCGTGGTAAACCCCCAGCCTCAGATGCAGCAACCGCCGCAGTCGGCAACCTCCTCCTTGTCGTCATCGTCATGGAAACAAGGCTCACTTAAAAAGGGGGCAGTCCCTCTGCCGACGCTAAACCGGCGGAGCGGCAACATGGCCCAGTACGACAACACGATCTCACTGCCCCTCTCCCCACCACCTTTATCTCAGACCCCTCCCCCCTCCCTGTCTTCTTACTCTTCCTCCTCCTCCTCCCCCATCCCCCCTACCTCTCCCAAATCCGCGGGGCCGGGCTCCCTGGCATTCAAGCCTCACTTTCTTGAAGACCTCAACCGCACGCTGAAGAGGAAGTCGGTGTCGCGTCACGGCTCACTCACCTCCTCAACCCTGATCTCCTCTAAGATGGACCCCATGGGCACCATGGATGACATGGCGCTCCTCCCGCCTCCTCCCCCTGAGCTCATGCAGCAGCAGCAGCAGCGAGGGGTCCGAGGACACTCCCAGACTTTGTCCCGTCACCACACGCACTCCCACTCCACCAAACACGCCAACATCTCAGGCTATGCAACATTGCGGCGAGGCCCGCCTCCCGCTCCTCCGAAACGGGACCAAAGCACCAAACTGACCAGTGAGTGGTAGAGAGCGAGGACACTGGCTGCTGCCTAAAGAACAGAACTGACCAATCAGGTCCCATCTATAGTGCAGAGAAGAAGAAAAAAAAATGTCTGTCTTGATTTGTTTGTCTCTTCTCATCCTCGAACTTCCAACCTTGCAAAGTAGCGAGCTGTGTTTCCTACTCTTAATCACAGATTATGATTGTTAATCATAACCTCATTATTACCGTCATTATCAGTACATGTTTAATCCAACATGAATAAGAATATATATATACGTATATATGTACATAGCAAGCAAACCAGAAAAATTCCCTATCGAGCTTTTTTCACGTCTGTGCAGCTTTGCATTGAAAACATATAAAAAAGACTTGAATGGCAACAGCAACAGAGACGTTTTGCTGCGAACTCACAGGTACTGCATGGAGCCGTGGCAAGTGAAGGAGCGTCGCTGGTGAACTGGAGCGGAGGCCAGTGGAAGGGCAGCAGACGATGTGTACAGTCGTGTATATTATGAACTGAGGGTCGGAGGGGAGCGGGGCAATCCTAGAGGGAGCATTGCCATTTATTTCAATCTTTTTTTTTGTGCGTGTGTGTGTGTGTTTTTTATATAAGATTATTTAATACTGCAAAAGATATTGTTATAATTATTTTAAATTTTAAGAAGCTTCAGAAGAGAATGAGTTTGACTGGACATGGGTTTGTTTTCTAAAAAAGAAAAAAAAGGTATCTGGTTTTGCCAAACTCGTAGTTTATGTTTGGCATCTCTTTGAATTTAAAGCATCGCAGCTGATCACAGGTGACGATGCTTAAATGTTGCTGAAGTGATGGAACAGATGTGCTCGGATCGCAGCCCTGCGCCCGTTTACAAAGCAAACTGCACCACATAGTATTTGTTACACAAGAGGGAACCAGTTTTCATGTCTTCCCTTCCCTCTGTGGGTCTCGTTAGGAGACGGCGTGCACGTCCATCTACCCTTTCTGTCCCGTTCAGGGTCACGGCCGACTGGATACCCTTCCCATCCACCGCCGGGTGAGAACGCGGGGCAGGACGGTCGCTCAAACTCACAGCTGCAGTCTGTCTGAGAGGAAACCGTGCAGCTTCCACAGAAGGAAGCGAGCTGTTCTCTGGACCAGTGTTGATCACTCTGCTTCTGAGTTGTTTAGAGTGTTTGCTAGCGTCTTTAGTATCTTTGATGATCAAAGTTTAAGTGCCTGAAAAACGAACCGTTCCACTGCACCAAACACGCCAACATCCGGGGCTGCTCAGACACGCGTGAGCTCAGGATTCGTCGCCATCCGGGTCAGATGCTGTAGCCAGGAAGCTCAAACGTTAACAACTTAACATCAGACGTCTCCAAAAGGCTTAAACACCCACGCTAACGTGACACTAGACAGAGCTGCTGGGTTTGCCTCTGGGTCACAGCAACTCAATAAATAATGCGGGACTGAATTCAAACCCGCGAGGTACCAGGGTGGAGAGGTTTTTCCTAAAGGCTCTTTCAGACTACAGGACTTTGGTCTTGAGTTGGTGGTCGCAGAGCTCCTTGATGGGGAGGAGGTGAATCAGACAACCTGGACATTGTCGACGCTAAAAGTCTGGAGTTGTCGGGGAAATGCGGAGCAGGCAGCTACATTTTCCTTAAAAAGATCTGTTTTTGTTGTTGTTACTCAGTTACAGAGAGTCTCTGCTGCCCGCCCATCTCTTTTCTTTTTTTGGATACGCAGACAGCTTCCCTTTGCAAATGATCAGCCCCTGCGGTTACACTTTATTTACCACGTAAATAAAGTTTCATAGAGCATTCGGACGACCGAGCCGCTGTCAATCATCTGGATAAAACCATTCAATGACTCTGAACTCCAACTCAGAAAGTTGTGGAGTCTGAAAGCGGCCCAACTGGAACACCATCCAGGTTTTTCTTTTTTCTTTTCATCCCTCCATACTGCAGACTACACAGCTGTTTTCATAACGTGGACTATTTTTGTGTAAAATCAGTCCAGAATTGTATCATAGTCTGCAGATAACAGAAACCATCTTGATCACGTGAACTAGATGCTTGTCAGTGAAACCCTGTAAGCGACAAACATCCCACATGAGGGTTGAAGCTCATCCAGGAAGTACGTTTTGTTGCAGTTCCTCCACTGACCACAAGGCGGGGGGGAGTTGACCAGATAGTTCATCCATAGTTATTAAACAGTCAGTGATTTTACCCAAAAGGGAACAACAATATAAAAAATGAGCTTTAATGCTGAATGAACTGGGATGAGAGACTAAGGCCCAGCAGAGCCAGAAGACGTCATTTCAGCAGTAACTTCTGTCCAGCAGAGACGTGTCCTGGTTTCTTCTCTTGCACCATTACTGGTTGTGTTTAAAGGCTCACAAAGCATCATTCTTTATTTCTTACACTGATTTGTGTATATATATATTTCTTCTTCCATCGCTTTTGTGGCTTTAAACATGGAAACACAGCAGAGACGCCTGAGGATGAGAAATATTTCCAGGTTGCGCTTTAACCTGATTTAAGTGACTGAAAACTGTGTATATTTACAGCTAACTGGAGGAACATATTTCAAATTGAAGCGCGCTGCATTAATACGCAGATATTATCCTCTCACAGATTGATCAGACTGCTCCCTTTTACATTGTAAATGCACTCTCATCCCTGTTAAATGGTCCATTGTAGCTTCTGAAGGACAGAGATGGACATCTTTACCGTCTTCTGCACCTCAAGCACTTGGACAGTAAAATGAGGCTCTTAAAAAAAAAAAAAAAAACATAAAAAACAACCTGGTGCCAAGAGACTGTTTAAACACCAAAAAAAAGAAGAAAAACGTCTATAACTCAGAAGAAACGTTTACACAGGAATGATTCTGGTTTGTGGTGACATGTGGACCGTTAGTTTGGTAGTTAAGATGATGAGTCTGCTGGCTGCTTCATCTCAGAGGCGTTTTTAAACAGCTGTGTCCAGATCAGTTCATAAAGTCCATTTTCTGATCACTTTATTTTTTTTCTATCACACATGAAGTTCTTCCCACCTTCCTGTTTCATCCCAACATCACCACCAGTGCAGCAGCACAGATGCCAAAAATGTAAATCTACTGCCCCAGTTTAGATTTTTATTTTATTTTATTTTTTAAATGTGCAATTGTTTGTTCATAAATTACTCGCTTTATTTTTCTGTGTTTAGAAAACAGTCTGTCAGTTCTTACATGAAATCTGTTTTTGTGACGATGTTGGAGAGATGCCCACTGCCCACGTCGTGGCGTATTTCAGTGACACTAAAGGACATCATACAGTCTGAAAACGATGTATGTCTTGCTCAAGGACATGCGGCAGCACACACAGCTGTTACTGGTGTCAAAACTGCTGTTGCATTTAAAATAAACGAGTTTAAAAAAAAAAAGTGTGTGTCGTAATGTTTTTACACGGCTAAAGGTTGTGTGGCAATATCACTTCTGACCACATGGGGGCGTGCAGATCCGCTGTGTTGACGAAAGAACCAAAAACAAGACTGCTGATGAGTGGAGATGGTCCACGAGGTCTCATTACACACTTAGTCCTGTTAGAGGAATAATTTATTGTCTTAGCCATCCTCTTCTCACACAATGAGCGTTCGTGTGCTCTGCTGCCGCCAAGTGGTCAGAAGTGGTATTGCTTCACGGTTCATCTCCAGAAAACATAATGTTACAGCCACACTGACTGAAATTTACTGTTAGTGATAAATATTTAATGCAGAATCAGCCAGCATCTCCAATGCTGGTATCCGAGCAACTGCACGTTAACGTCCGTGTGAAGTGTGAAAATATTTTGTGAAGAATGTTTGGACTGATCTGTGTATTTTAGAGCGTAAAGTGCAAAGATGTTAACCCAGACTGGACACAGAAAAGAGTCATTCATCAACAGCTGATGTAGTTTAAATGATGAAAGTCACACTGGAAAGAAAAGTTCAAACTGGCAAACGTACAGTTAACCGGAGTCGTCATAAATTAAATAATGACTCTTTGATGGGATCACCTGACTGATAAAAACAGTCAGAGAAGCTGAGAAGCTTGTTCAGGGTGGAAGCGGTGATCAAGTTAAGATCTTCATACAAATACGGTCGTTTCGCTCAAGTATGTTGACATATTTAAGAAAAGAAAAAGTACCAAATTGTGAGTCATTATGGAGACAAAAAGTGACTCTGAAAAGACGCAAAACAAATTTAAACAAATGAAATTGGATTAAAATGGAAAGAAAGGAAAAACAAACACATTAAACTTTTCTCTAATTACACACAATAAAGGAACTCCAGCGGCGTCTTTCAGAAAGGAGATTCACCAAACTAACTCAGAGTCAACAAACTGAGTTTCTGGTTTCAGAACAGCTGTTCTGACTTGGTTACATGTCTGATAACAGAAGAACCCAGAGTACAACTCCGGGTTACTGCGACTATAAAAAAATCCATCATCAGTGGAGCTCAGATACCGTTAGTCACCATGGCAACGGCAGTAAACAGAAGAGATCCTCCTACTAGTTTTTTTTTTGCAGTCATGTGACTTCCTGCAGCAGCTGACTGCAGCGATGAAGGAAAGACGGTTGATGAGGAGAAATCACAGAGTTGATGCGTAACTTAAAGATTCAGAGGTAGGTACCGCTAACATGAAAAAAAAACTTTGAACCAGCTGAAGATGACGTATAAACTGTATTTAAGACATAAATCAAACGTAACAGACTTGGTTGGCTTCACTTTAAAAAAAAAATTTAAAATTGGAGGAATGATTAAAAAAATAAAATAAAATCATTCAAGGAGCCAGAAGCATCAATACATCCAGTCACTGTTAAATCCTAAAGGGACATTTCTGTCCTCTCAAGTGAGAGCAGGATGCTAATTTCAAATAATTAATGATAACTTCTAAATCATCTTGATTGTCCGATGACTTTGTGGTGAATGGAAAAGAAGAAAATAAAGATTGTGTAGGCTTTGTGCGTCTTTAAAAAGAAACAGCCTAGTGGTTAAAGCAGGCAGCCCATGTACAGAGGCTCAGTCCTCATGCAGTGGTCGTGGGTTCAACTCCCGCCCCGTGACGCTTTGCTGCGTGTCTCCCACATTCCTGTCTCTACACTGTCAATAAAAGGCCACTAGTGCCAAAAAAATTTAAAATAAAAAAAAAAAACAGTAGCCAACTCATAATTATGAGTCTCTGCTCCCTGGACCAGGTTTAGTTCAGTCAGTTGCCATGGTAACAAACTCCAAGTAGTACGAGTCACCTCAGTTTCTGAAACCTGCTCAACTGAACCCTCTGGCTCAGAGTTTAGTCACCTCGTGACTCGCTCCGTAAAACAGACACCCGGTGAAGTTGGAGGAGACTGAGGCGATGCTGTTGTTTAGGCTGTCAAAATGTTTCTTCTGCTGGCGTTCTAAATTAGACAGCGACAAATGAAAGACAAAAGAGAAACCACATCTGTGAAAATAAAAAAAAGCAGACTCAGGATCTGGTGGATCGTTTTATTTAAAAGTGTGTTGGGATGTTAAACATATTTGGTGGCGTTCAGGAAACCACCAGATTCTTTATTTTCTGCAGATCATTTTATCCAAACTGTGACTTTAATCCATGCACTTCTGAAGCGAGGTTTAGAGACAGTAATCTCATTTTTATTTCAGCAACAATAAACAGTCTCTTCAATATTCATGAAGCAAAAGCATTGAGATGAGGAGAACGTAAAAACAGGTTTAAAAAGAAAGAAAGAAATACAGGAAAAGGACTGTTAAAATCATATTAAAAAAGTGCTGAACATGCAGAAATCACCAGTCAGGACTCAGAAAACTAGAAAAAGAAATGAAATCCTGCACAGGAACAGACACAGATCAGGACTGAGAAGCTCCAGTCATCAGCTGGGCGAAAGCATCAGAACCGAGTCAGGGTCTGCGTTTCTCCTGGTCCAAACACAGAAACAGAGGAGGGTCATGAAGAAGAACATGTCATTGTGGGATCAGAATCTAACGTTTCAGAACTTAGTGGGATCCTGATAAGGCCCAGCAGAGCCAGGGATTCCTTCTAAAACCACAAGTGGTGAAGAGTTTAAAATGTTATTTTGAAACACGTTCCAACAGAGAGTGAATCCAAATCAGTTCAGTTGAATTCAGTTTGATTTTACTTGTAAGGCACCAATTTATAACAAAGTCATCTCAAGGCACTTAGTTAAATGTAATCTAATTCAGTCCAAGCTTCATTCCAGTTCTTTCCAAAATGTCATGTAACGCCAGTTCCTGAACTAAGGAACCTCAGATTATTGGTGTAATCCCCTAACCTCAGCAAGCACCAGGCGACAGTGGGGACAAATAAAAAAACCCTGGTCAACATGCTTCCAGTCTGTGGAACAGATGTGGTTCTGGAGGCAGCGAATGTTGTTTCTTCCATCAGAGACATACAACGCTGCATCATCACAGTCTGGCGTGTGGACAGTCTGGATGGAGCGTTTTCTCTGATCTGGACCTCAACTGTGTCCTTTTCTCTCCAAAAAGATGAGAAATACTGATTCATCTGAACACAGTCTATCCCCGATGCCTCTGAGCCACCTCTCCATTTGAGGTTGTTTTGTGTGTGTGTGATGAGTGTCCAGCGTAGTTACCAGGACGTTGATCCACTGGGATTCAGCGTAGATGTAAAGAGCCCTTCTGTCGGTGCGCAGCACCATCACGTTCTCCGCCCGCAGACGTCTCATCTCTTTCTCTCCGTCAGCGACAAAGATCTGCAAGAGTGTCAAAGAACAGCCGACCAGGGAGATGTAGAGCTGGCCGAGGAACTCTGCACGAGAACGTTGTGATCAGTTGGGTTCAGAGAGCAAGAACCGACCTTTTGGATTTTGTCCAGTGGTCTCGGGGAGGTCTGAACATCAGAGCAGCTGCAGGCGGCAGCTGGTCCTCTGCTTCCTGGTTCTCCCTGCAGACCTGGAAGAACAAACACTGGGACAACAGAGGACAGTTTCTGAAGAAGACACACGTCAGATGGCTACGAAAATATGGAAGCAGGTGCTGACACAAACAAAAATGAGCCACTGCGTCGAAAGCACATGTGGGAAGGCCACATCATCGCCATGGTTACCATTAAAGGCCTGGTTATTCCTCACTTTGTCAACTAGCTTTGTTGTCAGATTTTATGCTAGTTCCTGGACTTGGTCTTCAAAGAAGTGTTGTTTTGTTTTGATTTATCTTTTTTTTTTAATAAAATCTCACATTTCAATGATTTCACGATCTTTATCATGAAATTGAGGCTTTTGTACAAAAATCACAAGTAAATCACAAGAAAACTCTCTTTATTGCTTTAATCATCACCAAAAAAACAAACAATCCTCGTTAATGGGAAAACTAAAAATTCAATTAATATCGCTCTTTGGAAAAACTTACAAACTGACTTTATTTCAATGGAAAAATTGTCAGCCACAATTTAAAAAAATCAAATCAATCAATCAATCAAATTTGGAACAAAATGAGTAAATCTTTACAATTATAACATAGATTGTCCCAAAAAATGATCTGTGATTGTGCATCATGGTTAAATAATCCTTCGACCTTGGGAGGGTAAAATTAATATACCCCATTAATAGTTTTATAATTGTAATAGGACTGTTTATCTAGATATGTGTATGTGTACATGTGGCATGTGTGCATACAATTATGAATACATACATGTGTTTGGATGTATGAAAGCACATTTGTACTCATACATAAACACTGCTTACAATAAAAGTGCTTCTCCATCTTTTATAATATGTAACACGTCTTTTCACTGCGTAGATGGTAAAGTTAGAAAATGTATACATAGGTAATTATATGGATACCTGTTTATGTTTATATATATGTCTGTATGTGTAAAGGTGTGCGCATGTGTATGAATGTGTTAGCGTGGGTGAGTGCATATGTGCATGTATATGTGTATGTATATGTGTATGTATAGGCACGTATGCGGACGCATGTGTATGAATGTGTGGATGAAGTGTGTGCATGTGTGCGTATGCATGAGTGTGTATATTTGTGTGTATGATATATCGTCATATATGAATAAGCTTAAGCAGTATTGAGCATATAAATTTATATTTGTTTAACATTCTTTATTCTACTGTTAATTACTTAACGTTTGGAGGTGAATTCATTACGACTGATACACCAAACTGATTAAGAATACTTGACTTCATTGTTTGCATGTAGGCATGTTCATCTTATGGTTACATCAATATATAGATGAATATATGTGTATTTATGTATGTCCATCTCAAGTAATACATGTGCATTCAGAAGTCCACTCACCAGTCTAGTATATAGATATTTGTGCTTTACATCCCCCCCCCTTCTATCAACACAATCAATTCACAATGTTTACATGAATTCTGCACATGTGCACTGGGGCCATTGCTTGGTAGAAGGTGTTCATCCAGTTACTAGTTTTCTCTGTTTCCTGTATATTGTCTCTAATGTTTGTCCTTTATTGTAACACAGTCTACTGCGCACCCCTCACACTTCACCCCCCCATCAGAATTCTGACCTTTTTTTTAATCAGAATTCTACTTTTCTTTTCTTCAGTGACCCTAATACTCTTCCATACACATCTGCTATAACTAACACAAGTAAAGATTTCCCTGCTGTCACAAACCTTGTCCAGGTGGTCCTGGCTCTCCAGTCAGACCAGGTGGTCCTGCTGGACCAGGATGACCCGGCTGCCCCGTGGGTCCACGAGATCCCGTCAGTCCCTGCAAACAATCGTCAACAAATAGTTCCTGATGAAATGATGCTCCGCGTACAGAGACGCGGTGTTTCCATGTCGACCTACGTTGTTCCCTCTTGCTCCTGGATCTCCTCGGCTTCCTTGCTCCCCCCTTCGTCCTGCATCACCCCACAAACCTGGGTCTCCCTGAAACAGCCCAGGACACAACCTCACGAATCTTTTTTTTTAACAACCCTGATGTTTTGAATAAGAGTGCATCAGCCACGCTTGTACCTTTTGTCCTGGTCTCCCAGGGATGCCGCGCTCACCCTGCAGATGAAGACAAGCAAATCAGTCCACACAGTTTAATTCAACAATGAACTAAAGAAAAAAAAGAAAGAGAAAAGGGTTCCTCACCTTCTCTCCACTGAAGCCTTGCTTTCCTTTCACACCTTTATCACCCTGATGGGTTATAGAAATACAGACAGTACAGAAGATGACTGGGAATAAAAGCAGCAAAAAAGGGTTTATTTAAAAAAAAAGGAAAAGTGTCACTCACCCTGAATCCTTTTTGTCCCTTACTGCCCTGCAAACACAAGTTCAATGAATAAGTTTTAATTACCACCTTTCTATTTACATAATTTTCTCCAAAGCTCAAAGAAGAGACAAGAAGAGACAACATCTATTCATTCGACAGAAGCACTGCCTAAGATTACTGGTGCAACAAGCTTGGCAGCATTAATGTCTTGATTGATCAGTTGATTATATGTTTTTTTAACCATGGTTCTAATCTTCTCATCAGAAAAGCACAAGTAGCTGCTCAAAGACTGACCCAGCAGTGTTTTCAACAGAGACACCCTGAACTGGTCTGCAAGACACAGCCAGACCAGAAGGGGGCGTCAGCGCTGTGCTATTAAAGGACACAACAGCTTGACCCAAGTGCTTCAAGCGTTGATGGAACATCTATGACTCCTCCAACATCAAACATCCCACAAATGCTCCGATCTTACAAATGTGGCTCTCTAACCATTTAAGCAGTAAATAACTAATTTACCAAACATAAGTTTCCTTACTGTTTGTGTTTAGTTTATATATTCAAAACTAAACTATATCTTCAATCACAGTTTGAAAAAGTATTATTAGTGTTCTCCTCGCATACACGCCAATCAAAAACTGTCCAAGTCTGGACACATACAAGTAGGGGAGTCATAACGTTTAGCTTCAATTTTATTCGAATTTATATTAAATATGTAAAAATCAGCTTTGTTCACCACAGCAGCAGTTATATATGATGCAGAAAAAATGATGACGGGGAGTTTCATGAAATCTGATCAACGTGACAAAATCCCAACGTGTACGTACCTTTATCATCCCGGGGGTCCCGATGTCCCCGTACAGGCCCCTCCAGCCTCTGTCTCCCTTCTCTCCCTGTGGACACGTCAGACAGTTAAGCAACATGAGCAAACACTGATTACTGATTACTTCTATGGGACATAATATCATTAAACTATTCAAGGAAATTGGAGGAATTTCGGTGTGTAAAGGCCAAGAAGGCGAGAGATCCAAACCCATCAAGAATATGACAGAAAACGGGCGTAAAGAAATCTTTGCTTTGGACTACAAGGAGGAACTTTGGTCAGACGAGTCTCTTAAAAATTTACTGGGTAAAAAGGAAACCTTGTTCAGGGCATCCTGATCTTCTCTTGAGTTCAGAGGCATCTGAGATGGATCATCACGCAGCTGAAATCTGTATTCAGCTGTCCTGCATGTCTTAGATGCTTTCCTCCTACAACACACCCGACTCAGATCAATGGACCACCATCAGTTTGTCATCATCATCATCAAGAACAAAGGTGCAGGTCCTGAACTGACCCGTCCCCAACAGAGGATGCATTTAGAATCCCGAAACCACAAATGCGACAGTGACAATCCCGGACATTTGCAGGAAGAATGATAAAGTTGTATATTCACAGAAGTATCAGAGATACTTCATTAAGCATCTGCTCTGGTAATGTTCTTCATGCTAATTTCAACCTCATCACGTCATTGCAAAAATATTTTAAGATATTAGTGACCCACTCTGCACCAATTAAATCTCTTCTCCAAGCTTTGAATTTCAACAGAAGTGATGCAGAATAGAGCCTGATTGGCCCCCGAGAGCTGACCAATCAGAGCAGACTGGGAAACTGAGGTCGTGGGTTCTGCTCCAGTTGCTGTTGAGCAGAAAATATGTAAATAAGCAAAAGCAAATGGTGCTCAGTGAGTCGGTGTTTAATCATGGTGAAACAGGAACTGAAAACGTGGAGGACTTGTCAGCAAGTCGCAGGCAGGTGTCATGTGGGATGTTCACAGTGTCTCGCATGTTTGTTACAGCGATTTCCTGTTAGAAAGGAAAAAAAACACCCTTAATGTGTCTGGATGTGTTACCTTTACTAGCAATAACTTCATTTATTCACCTGTACGTATCTGCTTTCTCTGAAACTTGGCTAAGCTTCCACACGACTGAGACGTTCACTTAAAACTCATGTTTGATATTCTTCAGGGTAATAACCAGGTTGGGAGTCGATTTTAATCTTTTAAAGCAGCATAAAGGAACTTATAGAGTTTTTAGCTCAGCAGGTCTCCCTCTAGATGTGAAGGTGAAGTCTCTTTAGAGACACGGAAAGACTTGTTTAAACTCTTGACTGGTTGATTGACATCAACCAGACCTTTCATCTATCCATCCTCTTCACCCACTGACAGACTTAGACCTTAGCCGTTAGCCGTATTTGGGACTTTGTAGTTAGAACTTTGTACTCAGCACATACGACTCAGAAGTTAGCACTTCAGAGGACAGAAGGACGTAGTTCACAGCTCAGCTAGCAGGCTGACACGTATTCAAGCTCGTCTACAGTTTAATTCAAATAGACTTCATCTGAATCAGTTAAGCACAAAGACGGAGTTAGAAGAACCATACGAATGAAGGAACAGCTTCCTTTCCTGGTAGAGCACCTTTACCAGATGTCTCTTCCTCTAATAAGTGAGGTGGACTTCATGCACCACAATCACTCAGAGAAGTCAAGTCTTTAATTAACTGTAGATGTCACAGTTGATTCAAACAACCGCTGTTTACCATCCAGACTCCACATTTTTGTGATTACCACATCCAAGGATATGCTCTGGAGTACATTATTGAGCATTATCTGCTAATTAGTAAAATGTTTAGCTCACACAATCACCTGGTACACTTGTTAGGTCAACACCAAAGCTGCATGTTACCTGTGGGCCTGGCTGTCCCAGGGCACCCTGCGGTCCTGGTTCTCCTTCTGGACCGATCACACCAGGATGACCCTGAAATGAACAACTTTGATCAACTATTGTTTCTATTCACCTGAAGAAGTACAAGTGTTTCACTCCCTACCATCGCTCCTTTGGGTCCTCTGCAGCCCTGGAAACACAAACACAATGACGCCCACTGTATATGCTTATTTAAAAACAACGATTACGATGTGGAGGGAAGAAAAGAGCATTAAATAGGAATTACAAAGAACTTGTCACACCTTTTCTCCTTTACGTCCTGTAATGTTCTCAGTTATGTCGACCTGGAGAGTCAAGCAGGAGTCGACAGGAGTTAGTTTCTAATTAACTTTGGAGGAGTTTGTAGAAGAAAAAAAAAAACAATCAACATTAAAAGGCGTAATTGTAACTGGAAAAGTCCCAGTGAAACAGAGACAGAGAAAATTCATCACCATCAGTTCCGCTTTGTATTTGATTGGTGGAAACAAAGGAGGTGGAAGAGGAGGAGGGATGAAGACTTCACAGGTCCGAGTCGACCACCGGCTGCTTCTGCTCAGCGGAAACCCTGCAGACGTGCAACAGTTGGACAGCAGCTGTTAGAGGTGTTCCTGTCCCACCTTCACACATCTGGACACATCTGCTCTTCTTATGCAAGACACGCGACTGCTTTAATTACAGTCTGTGGCTTTATTTGTCTGTAGGAACGCAGAGACGTTCACCTCTGGAGCCACACTCCTCCGTTCAGAAGCCTTTTATTGGGTTTTTCTTTCCTTTTTTTATTATAAAAATTGAGATTTTTGTGCTAAAGAAAAAAATTACAAGTCTTGTTAAAGCACAAATGTCAAATTTTTGTTCAAGACTTTTACAAAATGGCATAATTTCTTCTATAAAATTACAACTACGCCATAAAAATGCAAACTTTGCATCATTGGAGCTTTTTGTCCTAAAATCAAGAATTTTTGTTGGAAAAAAAATTTTCATTGTAAATTGTCTGTGACTTTTGTGGAATTGCATGTTGTAAAATTACAATAATTGCAAAATGGTGACTTTTTAACGTAAAACTTGTGTTTAAAATAGCTGTTTAAGCGTCTCCTTGCCGCCTCATCGAAACAAACAGTGGAATTTGAAATATTTTTCAGAAACCTTTGTGGTTCGTGTTTGTGGTCAGAAATGGTGCTCCAGAGGCTACCGTCCTCCCTCAGAGGTTGCAGGTTCAACTCCTGGCCTGCAACCCTTTTTCTGCGTGCCAGATTTGACCTGCAGGCTTTGAGTTTGACGTCTCTGCTGTGGAGTGGGAGACGTTTGACGCTCTGTCCAGCAGTTCATGAAAAACACATCGTGCTGCCATAAAGACCCTCAGCTCAGTCTCATGTTTGTACTTACTGGATGTGAGAGAGGAAGCTGCCACTTGGAGGCCACTGACCAAGGCAGTCCATCCCAAAACCAAGGGAGGCAGCATCTTTTCTTTTCCTGTAACAACTACATATCAACAACACAGGAATTAGACAGGTTTCTTCCGACTGTGCGTGATGGATTTTTTCTGTCTTCTTTAAACCCGCTGCACACTGGAGATGTTTCTAGAAGTAGAACATCATCTGGGTATTTTAAGCGTATTGCTGCATCCTGCTACAGCAGGGTAGAGGTGATTTAGAAAAAGGCTGATGTCTTACCCTTTGGGCGAACTTGGCCTTCAACATGCAAAATAAAGTTAAGTGTGAGTCAAGAATGAAATAAATGAATGAAATGTTTTTTGGGGGTATTTTTAATGGTATTACTGAGTTTTCATCCTGTTCTTGGATTTGCACTTACTGCTGAGGTAAAATGTTTCTTGAACTTTATTTTCCATCAAAGATGATTATAAAGTTGTGATTAAGGCTTAATGAGGTAACATTTTGGTCCCTAACAAAAGTTTACACCCTTTACCAGGTAAACATTGACCTTTGGTTGTTTTAACTCTGAAATGTGATGCGTTTCTTTTCTCTTTTTTCGCCAGAAAAGTCAGTTCCAACATGAAATGTAATTTCCTATTATAACATCTAGTATTAGATTAACTTGGATACAGTAGTTATTGGTTTTCATGGCACCATCAACTGCTCCAGATTAAAAGCATGTGACGGTTACTGGACTTAATCCTAAATGCTAAGTGGTGCAAAAATCTGAGTATTAGATTTAAATGGTCTCCAAGACTCCCCTCCCTCTAGCCATCAAAGCGTAGCTTCCTGCTTTAAAACTTATTGTGATCTCTTTTTTTTTTTTGGATTTTGTAGAGAAAGAGTCACACGAGTATAAAATAAAGCAGCTGCTGTCTAACTGAAGCCATGAAGCTAACAGTAATTTTGCTTTGCAGGAGTCAGATGAGCAGCAGGGGGCTGTAGAAACAGCTGTGCTCACGTTTGTGCATCGAGGATCTTCCTCAGACAGATTTACAGCTTGTTGCACTCACGTTTTATTAAAGGAAGCTGCTGTAGCCTTAATCTGTCATCCTGTGATCCTACAGTGCAACGTAAGCACCCTCACAGCGACTCTGCAGAGTGAAAGCACGAGTGTCCTGCTCAAACTTCAGCTTAAATCCTGGCAGCAGGGACCAAAACCACCTCGCAGGCTTCAAACGCTTTTCTTCTATTATTCTAAAAGTTCATGCACATAAGAAGTAAATCATGACACAAACTGATGCCATTTGTTTTACAAAGCACACTGAGAAACACGAGCATCCTAGAATAGGATAAATCAATAATGTAATCAAAATTACAATTACACTTAATGTGATTCCCTCAGTGAAGAATCACAAATAATCTCTGGTAAAGTTCCAACATCTGGAGAATTCAGACTGGACACTGGTTCAGCAGGTTAAAGAGACGGTTGGGCTCTAACGTGCAGCTCAGTCCGTGCCATGCGTCCTACCTCAGCGCCGGTCCCCTCTGGAAGCTCTCCTCCTGCAGAGCTGGAGCACAATCTGCTAAGCTTGCACGCGGACTCATCTCAATAAAGTGTGGAAATGCAACCACTGGCAGCGCTCAGCAGAAATAATCAGATAATTACTTAAACACGGAGCCAAGGAGAAGCTTGCTCATCATGCTTCACTGTGGAGGATGGAGCAGAGACAGGAGTCGGAGGAAGCTTCTGTCTCATCATAAATATTACCACAGTAGGTTTCAGACGTTTCCTGTTCGGCTTGCAGTGATGATTTAAACCCAGATGTTGCTCCACCTCAGAACTGACAGATGCCAGCACATACAAGTTCTCCAGGTGTTTTTAGGGCTAAATGAGCTTCGTAGAAAGATCAGTGGCGTCTGAGCTCTTTTCATTTAAAGCTGTGATGTAAAAGTGGGCCCACGGAGTGTGTAAGTGCACACTTACTAATGCCACACTTAGAAGCAGCGCATGAAGGTGAGCTTTAATGGGCCTGCAGCCAACAGAAGCTGCAGTGATGTCAGGAGGCGAGTCGTCACCAAGCAGCAAACATCCTACTTCTGGGTTGAAGCTCATCCAGGAAGTATGTTTTGTTGCAGATCTCATACTGACCACTAGGTGGTGGCTCCAAGACTGAGAATATACCTCAATGTTAAAAGTACTAACTTTGCAGCAGAATTAAACCTAATTAAACCTCTATAATTAGATTTTACATCCATGACAACTGTACAGGGGTTGAATCTTTCTTTTCTTTTGCAGCACATCTGGTCAGCTTTATATAAATTACCTGTCAGATGCCTGGACTTCATTTGACACACTTTACTGACAGTTATTGGGTCTTCCAGCTTTGTCCCGCCTCTTTGCAACATGGTGCTGTATCTATGGGTCAGTTTGTCCAGTACTTAGTCGGGGGTCTGAGGCCGGGGCCTCCACCAGGCTCCAGCTACTCTGAACGCTTCCGTCAGAAGTACCGTGGTGTGGCACCACAAATCGACATTAATATGCCCACAGCAGCAGATGAAGTTGGCAGGAAGTCGGACACGAGGACATCATCAAGCACCTGGTGCACACAGATGTTTCTGTATGTTACCCCGTAGAGGCTGAGGGCAAACTACACACGATAAGCAGAAACTATCCCAGTGGGACCAGAGCTCACACTAAGGACAAACCCCTACTTCCCAGTGGGCCCCAGGCAACATAAGATATAAAAGAAGAAGAAAGGTAACAGCCCTTTAAATATGTCATCAGTTCTGTCTTTTATTTAAGTACTTAAAACCACAAGAAATCCCACTGCAGATTGAACCACAGTCCGTCTCATGACAGTAAAAATGCAATAAGACATGTAAGTGACAGGATGTAAAAGGTGTCCAACTAAGAAATACTACAAAATATACAAGAGCACTGATGAGTTGTAAACAGCCTAAAAAGCAGGCACATGGAAACAGGAGTGATGCAAATGTACAAAGACGGTGGAGGAGTGGACAACGTGACTCCATCGCTCCTCTGAAGGCTGAAAAGACGACTGCGTCCACGTTGAGGCTTTAAAAATCCTTCTGACACAGCGCCAAAGTGTGACTGTGCTTCCCTTTTGAGTGTTTTTAAAAGTGTTTATCTACCCAACAGCTCAACTACAAAAGGAAGAAAAGGAGCTGCAAGATTTCATTAAAAAGACGAAGAAGCGGAGAAACGTCCCGACACGCCCCCCCTCCACAGTTAAAACCATTTCATCCACGCAGGTCTGATTTAAAAAAAAAAAAAAAAAAAAAAAAAAAAAAAAAGAGCAAAAAACATGGCGGCTTTGAGGATTCTCTGCTGACAGATCTGCGACCTTCAGCTGAGGTATGTTCAGTGTTTGGCGTCTGTGCTGCAGAGACGCGTCTGCATCTCCACCACCACGCGCCGCATCGCGTCTCCCAGCTGCTCGTGCATCTCCACCAGCTGCTGCGGCGAGCAGCGTCCGAGTTCCAGCGGCGTCATCCTGCAGGTCAGACTCTCCACCGCCAACGGTAGTTCTTCGTGGTGCGTCGCTTCGCTGGTGCTGTGGTCTCCATCTGCCATGTCGTGGGTCAGATCAGCTGAGGTGTTCAGCTCCAGTTTCTCATCTCCAGGAGGCGGCTCGTCCACCAGCTCGGTGGCTGCAGACACAAAGATCCATTAACATGCATGTGAAGGAAAAGCTCAGAGTTAGACTCTGCAGGAGACCTCAGCAGGATCCTGCACCAACCGAGGCTGGTTTACCCACCGAGCATCTCTCCTGAGGTCTTCTCCTCCTCGTCCATGTGTAGAGGAGCCTCCGTCTCCTCCAGCTCAGAAGTCATCATCTCAGTTTCATCGAAGCTCTTCAGCTCGTCTCCTCCTCGCCCTTTACGCTGCAGGATCACAGCAGACGTCAAACACGTTCTGACGAGCTCAACTTTCACCTGCCTCATGTCCCGAACGTTACCTGCTGCTCGTAGATCTTCAGCGCCTTCTTCACATTGGAGACCTTTGGGGAGCGGATGGGCAGAGTCTTGATTTCACTGGGAGTCAGAGCGCTGAGGTCGCCGACCGTTTTGATGTTTCTGGCGCGAACGAGCTTCCCGAACCCTCGAGACCTGCAGGCGCGATCTGGTTAAAAAGACTCCGCTTCAAACGGAAGCTTCAAAAACACAAAAGAAAAGGTCTGAGGTTCTCACCACATGGTGGAGGAAATCTGAGGCAGGACAGCCTCCACGGGTGCAGAGCAGCCAACCAGGGCAGGGTAGATGCAGTCCTTGGAGACAGCCCGAGGCTCTTGACTCATTTCAGAAATCTGGAAAAATCAAAACCGCTTTTCATACATCTACCGACCTGAAATGAGTAACTCCAAACCAAAATAGCCTTCACAGTAGAGGTGCGTACATTCAGAGAAAAGAACGTACCAGACACTTCTTGGAGCTCTTAAAACTCGGACTGTGCAGATTTCTGGGACTCGTGCTCAACAAGCCCTTTGTTGGAGTTGTGACCAGCTGGAATAAGAAGCAGAAGGTGGTCAGAGAACCCGTCTGGCTCAGGTGAGCCAACGCCGCCGGCTTCACGCATACCTTCGGTTGGGGGATGTTGCTAACTTTGGATCTTCTGGGGGAACTGGTTCTGAGAGCCGGGCTGCGGCGATCGATGTCGTCTGCAGTCTCCTGTTGCTGAATCGGATTTGCAAAAGACACACGGCGGGACTGAAAGGAAAGAAAGAAGAAGTTACAAAGGGCCCAGATTTCTGTTGCAGATTTGGATCTGGAACGACATGTCGCTCACCTTGACGAGAGGTGAGGTGGTGTCCACCTCCAGTGGCCTCTTCTGGCCCTTCTTCAGGATACTGGTGGAGGGTGAAGCTGAAGGAGACCAGGTTCCACGGGTGCGTCCATCACTGGGGCTTTGATCAACATCTGGGCCCGTTATGGTCTCCAGGTCCTTCTGCTTCATGGGAGAGCTCTGGGTCGCAGGTTCTGAGGTCAATTCATGTGCAAGTTCAGTGCTGGCAGTCTCTGTTCCCTGTTGACCGTCCATCATCACAGCTTCACTATCTTTACTGTCCTCCTGCAGAGGTGCAGCATCTCCCTCAGCAAGCAGCTTTGAGGCAGATTGTTCCTCCTCTGCCAAACGTTCACATGGTGTCTGGTTTTGTGGATGTTCCTTTTCAGGCGTGTCCTCCTCTGGAACAGCTGGAGGTTCTTGGTGGTCTGAATCTGAGCCCAGCATCTGCTTTTCAGCATCGCCCTCCACAGCTTCACACAGTTCTTGGCCTTTGTCTTCTGGCGACTCAGAGAGCTTCAGTTTCTCTGATGTCCCCTCAGGGGGCGACAGAGCATCAGCAGGAGCCAAAATCAAGTCTGGCTTCAGTTCGCTGGAGATCCTGTCAGATTCATCCGCTTCCATGTCCTGCAAAGACGCATCTTTATCATTTGTTTGAGAGTCTCTTTGCCTGTTGCAGGGTGACTTGCTGCTCTGGGTGGTGCCGTCAGTAACGGGCTCTTTCAAAGCTACCGTTTCCGGGGTAACAACAGTACTCGTCTCTGTCTCCATTGGTGACTCTTCCTTTCTTTGCTCTTCGATGTTTCCTGCAAGCTGTTGCGATTCCTGCAAACCTTGAGTTTCTGATGACTCCTGAAAATCTGCTTTAGCTTCTAAAGTGTGGCCATCGACCGTCTGAGAACCATCAGGCTCTTCCACGTCAGCCTGGCTGTCCTTAGAGTCGAGGGTCAGGGGACTCTGCAAAGACGCTCGAGGCTTCCTCCCTCTTCTTTTAGGAACAAGGGATTTCTCTTGAAGCTCAGAAGTTTCTGACTCTGAAGACTCTACACCATCTGCTAAAGTTTGGGAAGATCTCCGCCTTGAATATCTACCCCTGCCTTGAGAGGACTCAGGGGTTGAACTAGAACCAGATTTTGATGTCTCTCCTTGCACCTTGCTCCTTCTGGTCCGACCACCGATTCCAGACTCTGTCTGACTGCTGACGGGTGTCGATGTCTGAGACCTTCTTCGTGGTCCTACAGAATCAATACTGTCAGCTTTGTCTGCTTCCTCAGATACTGCCTTGGCTCGTTTGGACCTACGTTTAGTCTGACTGTCAGAAGATAGAGGTGTGGCTTGAGAGTCCTCTTGGCTAAGGTCGTCATCCGTAGTTTCTATTGGCGTGTGATGCTCTTTGATCATCTCCTCACTCTCGAGCTTGTTTGTCATTTCATCTTTAGACTTATTAGTTGGAGTAGATGTGACCATCTGAGAAGTGTCCTCAGACCGGCTGTCGGTTTGATTTGAAGATCTCAGGACGACTTCAGACTCTTCCTGATGCTTCTCATCTTTTCTGTCCTTTTCTTCTGGCTGAATCTCATCAAGCTTGGTGTCCATTTCAGGAGAAGCCATGACAGTCTGTGAGTCTGTCTGTGATTGACCATGTTTGTCCTCCATTTCAGGAGAAGCCATGACAGTCTGTGAGTCTGTCTGTGATTGACCATCTTTGTCCTCCATTTCTGGAGAAGCCATGACAGTCTGGGAGTCTGTTTTTGATTGACCATCTTTGTCCTCCATTTCAGGAGAAGCCATGACAGTCTGAGAGTCTGTTTTTGATTGACCATCTTTGTCCTCCATTTCTGGAGAAGCCATGACAGTCTGGGAGTCTGCCTGTGAGTGATCATCTTTGTCAGTCAGATCTACAGAATCATCTTGGCTCATTTCTTCTGGGGGTGTTCCAGCCTTCTCACTGGACATCAGAGATCTTTTCTTTCGACCACGCTTTCGAATGGGCGTCTGGCTTTCATGATCAGAAGCTGTGTCTGATCTGATGTCGGTTTGACTGGCTTCAAGTTCACTGGTCCTCCTCCTCCTCCGCTCATCGAGGAAGTCCCCTTCGCTGCTGTAGAGTTTGACCTTCTTGCGTGGCCTGCCCACCGAGTTGGTTTGGCTCGACCCATTGGAGTCTCTCTGAGACCTGGTTCGTAGTCTGCCGCTGTTCTCCTCAGCAGCCTGCTTACTCCTGGTGTTTGGTCCAGCTTGTATCATCTTGGGTGTTTCGCTGATGCCCACTTCTCCAGAACGTCTCCGTTTGACGGGGGTGTATTTTGCATCCCGGTCCTCTGGGTCCTCTCCGGGGAGCTGTGGTCTGATACGGTGGCGTCCAGACCGCCTGGGTTGGTCTAGAGACTGAGACTCAGACTGAGATGATTGAGAATCATCCAGCGCTGGTTCAGATTCTTCCTCCTGGCTTGAGGATTTCATTTCCTCGTCCTCCACACCGCCCTCCATTTCAGTCTGCGTGTCAGGAATAACATCCTCATCCGAGTCATTTGTTAGTCTGTCAATCAGCTTTACAGGCTCACTGTTTCTCCTGGACTCTTTAGGTCTTCGAGGGGACTCTGGAGCATCGCTTGCAGTGATCACTTTTCCCGTCTGAGCTAAATCCTGAGAGTTTGGACCTGTGGACGTCGGGGTGGCCTCATAGGAAGATGTATTGCTAGTGTTGTGTTTTTGACTGTTGGAGGTCTTAACAAGAGGACCTGTAAATGAGGACACACTGCTGGGGCTGGCGGGTTTTCCTTCAGCGTACTTCTCCAGAGTGATGAATGACTGGCGCCGACTACTCTGTTTCTGTGGAGTCCCAGAAACCAAATCTGAAGTGCTGGAGGTGTTGAGACTCGTGTCATCCTTCGACTCCTTATCCACGTCTTCTGCGTCATTATTCTTCTCATCCTCCATAGAAACATCTGCAGAGTCTGGGATGATCTCAGCACGCAGACTGTTTTCTGTCATCTTGTCTTTAGGGCTGGCATAGTCCTGGGTCTCCTTGCTCAGAATGTCAGCTTCTTTGTCCATTTCTTCTTGTTTCTGATTAACCTGAAAGAAACCAGATATAATTCTGTATTTATCCACAGAAATGGATAGACTAAGTCATTTCTGGAAGGACTGCTACATATTGACATGTACAGTCCTGTACTAAAGCCAATATATTGCCGTAATGTGCCATCCAATCATAATGGGTCGTGGCACTGGTCAAATCCAACCTCAGACAACAACATAACCAACACACAACTGCAAAGCACTCAGCACCTATCGATGCAGAACAATCCCCAATCATGACCGCTCCACTGCCATGCCCGACAGTGGGTATGTGGCATTTCTGCTTAAACATCATTTTTGTTTTTTGGGTTTTTTTTTTCCCCCAAATGTGGGTCTGGGCATCAAGGGCAAAGAACTGCATCTGGATCTCATCTGATTCTGAGGTCCTGCCGTTAGTTCAGATTGATACCACGGTTGAGATTCTGAGTTGCTTTTAGAGAAAAAAAGGCTTTAACCTCGCTTCCATTTAAGACATCCTTGTTCAATCTTCTAGGAATGGTTTCATGAACATTTAACGTCCTGAAGGCACTGAAATCAAGCTCTGGCTTTACATTTGTTTTTTGAAAGTTTGGGCCAAACTGGAGACTGGAAACTGGACTAAAGACTTCCCACTTGTATGATTTTTCTCATTCTCAAACATCAAACTTAAAATTGTTGTCATAACGTTTTCCCGATTCATTTATCTGCTGACGTCCTTCCTTCTTAGCATTATGTTAACACACATCTGAATGCTCCAGTGCAGCAAACTTCCAAAGTCTCTGGTTTTGTGCACATAACTTCATCAAGCAGTGATGATTAGCAGCAGCTGGTTACAACGTAAAGTCTTAAATCCATTTAGAAGCATTAAGAGGGGGCTTAGTATTGGCAACATGTTCATTTTTTTGTTAAAAAAAAAATGTTCTTGTTCACCTGAGGTCATATCTGCTCAACACCTAGACACACTACCATATGAAACCCAGTGGACTTTCTCTGCTTGTTGGTCGTTTCATTACCTGATCAGGAGCCTCTTTTTCAATGTTGCCAGGTTGTTTTGCTGCTGTTTTGTCTCTGAAGAAAGAGGGATCATCATTATTATAATTATTTTCCCTCTAATATAGAGAATGGGCTTAAGGATTTTCAGACAAGGTAACTTACAACGAGTCCTCTTGGCTCTGTGTGTACTGGGTGAAAACTGTTGTGTCCAGAGAAGCATCAAGGTTGTTGTACATGGCAGGAATATCAACCCTGCGAGACCAAAAACACCAGTTATTCAGCTGCAGGTGTCCACAACTTCTAATGACAGCAGAACCAGAGAGACTCCTGACCTTTTGGTTCTTTTAACCTCTTTCTGGTGCTCAGTCAGAACGCGCTCCTTCGTCTCAGGAGGGATGAAGACAAAGTCGATGGAGGCCTCTTCCTCCAGAACCTCCCTGCGGGGGGGTTTAGGAGAACCAAAGTCCAGCTTTTGCTACCGAGAGAAAGAAAGGAATTAAATAAATCAGGAGTTAAGCAGGAATTCTTTTGGCCTTTAACTCTATATTTTTTAAGAACATGCTGAACTTAAGAGTAGTTTGTGGTTAGCAGGTGGTGCTAACTGGCTGTCTTCAACAGCCACAGTATTTACGATGGTGGCAACAGACCTTAAAGAGCACAATCTTAATCTAGCTGATGTGTTACAAAAATAAAATGCATAAATAAAATAAGTCACCCCCATACAGTTGTCATGCATGTAAAATCTAACCATAGAGACCAAAACCAATTTTTGTACCAGGCTGTAAATATGTTTAATTCTGCTACGTAGTCGGTATTTTAACATGGAAGTCGATGGGATTTGCTCTGTTTTGGAGCAGACACCTAGTGGTCAGTGAAAGAACTGCAACAGAACACATTTCCTGGGCTGCAACCTGGAAGTGGGTTGGTTGGAGCTTGTGCTTAACAGATGCATAACGTGCTCCTAAACCTGGTCAGGGCTTCAACTCACAGAAACTGGTCTGGGGATCATTGTGGAGCTCTTGTCCTTGATCTCAGCAGCTTTTCCAAGTAGCGAGTCCCTCTTCCCGGCAGAAGAGATCGGCATCCCGCTGAGCTTCGCCTCCAGCTGTGAACTTTCGCTCTGAGTACACACAGACAAGTAGAAGGCAGAGTGAAGCTGAAGCACTAAAGTAAAACCAACATACAAAAAAAAAACAAAAAACAAAACAACCACTGACCGAGTCTAGTCCGCTGAGGTCGTCAGGACTGCTGACCACTTCAAAGCCGGGCAGAATGATTGGAGTCTTGTGTTTCACCTGGCTGAGTATCGGCCTGTGTGAGGTAAACAGCAAGACTGAAGCTGCAGCTGGAAACTCATCTCGTGTTACGTCAGTTTCTCATTCTGTCAGAAAACGTTCAACAGCTTCCAGATCATCACCTGATCTCGTCTGGGTACGTCAGGGTGACGGCATTGGCGAAGGTGGCGTTCCAGAACTGCGTGACGGCGGTGCGCAGATGTTTGTTCTTGTGAGGAAACAACACACAAAGCAGAGGCGACAGCAGAGCCAGCAGATCATCGTTGTAGGCCACAGAGGAGCGGGTCTGCAGGCAGCTGAGAACCTCGCTGAGGAGCTTCTCCAGCTGCAGGAGGGAACGACAATTACAGCTCAACAAACTTCTGAGACAAAAACATCAAATCTGAACTTCTCTGTGAAAGAGCCGACCTTCCCCAGAAGATGCGAGCTGAACTTGGGCGGCTCGCCGGCGGCTTGCTTGTAGAACAGAGTGAGAGGCTGAACCAGAGAGGTCAGGGCCTCCTGGACGGCGTTGGCAAGGACCAGGTTGGTGAAGAGAGTCGACAGGATGGAGACCAAGGCTGGGCCCGTTCCCTCTGAGGATACCTCGGGGGCCTCCAGATACACCTGCAGACACTGCACCAGCAAGGACTGGAACGCAGACAGGTTTCCCAGTGCTCTGTTACGCTTCCGCGCCCAGTTCACGGGAGTGAGAGGAGCTGGAAGGTACAGATTTATTTTCTCTTAAAAAGGGGAATTCTGTATCGTTCTGCAAGTTTAATGTGAAGTGCGAGCTCTTACACTTCAGCTTCTGTTGAAAGTGAGACGAGAACGGAGAGAAGTCCACACTCTCAACCATGACATGCAGGAAACTGGCAACAGCGTTTAGCGTCGAGGGAACCTGCAGGATCAGAGCATCGATGCAGAGCGTTCATCATGGACTTGTGATGGTTATACTTTAGATTGACAGTTTGTCTTTTTCAGCCTCTACTGGACTCACCTCCAGTGCCTCCTTATCAACCGCTGCCGCCATCTTCACACAGAGCTCCTCGCAGCAGATGTTCTCCTCGGCCGTGACCACGAGGGCGGAGCAACGAGCAAACACCTTGTAGAGTTTTGACCAGGAAGACAGTGTAGACTTTTGGGCCGGCTGAGAGAAAACAAGGTCCAGAAATGGGTCAGAACCACAGCAGACTGCTGGATCTGTGATGTGAGGAAGGAGGAGACAGACCTGTGGCAGCGGAGAGCCTCGGAGGAGGTGCGTCACGGGGAACATCAGAGCAGAATGCATGGCGCTGAAGTTGTGCTCCAGGGCGTCGCCTTGGTTGACTTCATTAGACTGAGAAGGAAATAAATAAATAAATAAATAAATAAGAGAAAGAATTTAATTTCTCTCTGGTTCGGGTGAAGCCTCTATGGAGCAATACCACTTCTGATCACATGGTGGCATCATATCACAACGTTAATGTGTCAACCCCTGGTGTAACGGTGCAGTCACACAGATGCGTAGCGGCAACACACGGAGATGTCTGACGCATCAGGTTGATTGTGTTGTCGTGACCAAAATGCTGCTGAAACATCCAGGAGGAGGAGCATCTGTTGTGTTGACCAGCTAACTGCTAGTAACTATGCTCTATGGGAAAGTTGCCAATGAGCTAGCTCTCCCTTGAAGGGAGTTGGTTCTTCTGACTCGGCTGCATTTAAAAGCATCGTCTCGAGCCCTTATGAGCGACATCACTGCGGTCCACAGACACGCAAACATTCATGCCAGATTCATCCATCGTCTCCGACGCGACTTGTGACGGACAAACAGGACCCGTCGCAATGCACGAAACCCGCAATGTATTTCAGCGATGGATGACGTCGCCCCATCGAAGGTCGATGGAGACAAATACGCACTAGCCTGTCAAAATACAACTCGTAACAGCATTATTAATTCATGCGACGTAGCGCCATTTCAAAGAAAAATAAGAACGGACTCTTCTCCCCAACCAGGAGGATCTTCTTTTGTCTTTACACATGCACAACAAAGCTGACAGTTATACACTCAGTATAAAGTAGAAAGTCTACGCAACGCCACACGTGAACCACAGAATCATGTTTTCGAACTGGAGCACTCGCAGAGAGACGGGGAGGACCAGCTGTGACGACAGCGCTAACCACCACATCACTGCGCTGGTAACCTGAGATGAGGCGGAACCTCCAAGAAGAAGCAGGTATGAAGCGTCTCCTTGTAAGCTTTTTTCTTTTTTAAACAGGCTCTTGTGGTTTCTTTTTCCGTTCATGCTGGTTTTGTTTTAAAGGTCATAATCACTCATATTTTCACCTGACTGGATATTGAACAGCAAAGACACAGTGATGCACTACAGGTTTGTATTTACGAGCCTTTTTCATCTTTTTACAGATATTCAGCTTCGGACAGAAGGCTGCAATGTGAGCTGCTGTTTGGAAAAACCTTTATGATATCATGATTTGGCTCAAAGTTGGGTTTTAATACTGGAAGTCATTACAGCCTTACGCCGAGCCAAATAATAATTGGTAATAAAAGCTGACCTCATTCTACAACTTGCATCACTTCGTCTGTATCCAGTTCATTTATTGAGAAAACATCTGACCCGCGTTTGACGTCCAACAGCATGAAAACATGAACTCTGGACCGCCAATCCCTCCCACCTGTGTGACGGTGTCGGTGAGGGGTGTGACCATCACGCTCCACATCCTCCAGACCTGCTCCTTGTTCTGTAGCGCTCTGGCGCTGCGGCTGACGGCACCCAGCACCGCCTCCGCGAAGGCCAGAGGGGAGGCGGGTCCTGATAAACCGCAGCCCACCAGCGTCTGGAGGCAGTGGAAGAACCTGCAGACACATCCACGTTAAACCTTATCCTGCAGCTCAGAAATATGCAACCAGAGGAGCAAATGATGTAACGGGACACTGTTACACCATAATAAGGCTGCAAGTAACAAATTCTTTGCAAGTGGTCTTAAACTGATTTTTCTGACATTGTTGCAGGTTAGACCCACCTCTCATCTTCTGTGAAGGCTGGCAGCATGCTGCTGTTGAAGAGGAGGAGGATGAGGAACAGAGCCGGAGTTCCCTGAAGGGGGCAAATTTTAAAAAGGTTTCAGCAACCTCCTGGACAGGAATATGCAGCGTTTCCCACACGTTCACTGGACCATAAACTAAACTAACTCAGGTCTGCATGTACACGTTAAAAGGGAAAAGTCGCCTCTTCCACCAGAGAGGGAACATCAACGTATGCAGCTCTTGAGAATTGGCAGCGATTTGTTACTGGTGAGATGGGAGACGTCAAATTATTTGCCTCGTCAAATAGGCCACCTTCTAAACTTCATTAAGGGGAAGCGATTAGGCCACGTAATTTTGAGGCACGCACAGACCCCCCCCAGGGTGGCTTCCCTCATAGTCTCCAAAATTTCTGTGGGAAACACTGATGTGCAAAAAACAAAAACAAAAACAGAAGCATAATCAGGAGAGCACCAACGTTCAGCACGTCCATCTTCCCCACTTGATAAGAGGCGGAGCCAAGAACTCGCTGAGGGACCGCCTTCAGTGTGGCCTCCAACAGAACCTGAGGGAAAACATCGCAGTCACAAAACTCAGCGACATTTCATTTCCTAACTTCTGTGAAAATTGGATCAAGTGTTCAGAAAACAAACCAGGATCTTGTGTGCAGACAGAGCCTCCGAGGTGACGATGCTCTGCAGCGCCTGCAGCATCAGCGTGAGCGCCTCACAGCCCTGACGATCCTTTTTACTGCCCACTGACAGAACCAGAACCAGAACACACCTCATTGAAAACTACCACCACAGAGTCTCATACTCGCACCTCTTCTTGTAGAATGAGAGAAGAGCTTCATCATTGGGGAGAATCCCTCAGCTGCATCCTCTCTTCACAGCAGCCTGGACCACCACGATCTGCAGGCTCAGACTTAAACTGATGACGATGGGAGTGGGTCCGGCAGGAGAGAAGGACGAGGTCTTGCCGGTCCTCCTCCCAGGAATTAGAGCCTCGACCCAATCAGAATGCTGTATGTGGAGCTGGGAGGCCGGACCCACCACTTTAAGAGCCCGGCAGCAGAGCAGCAGCCACAGTGGGAGGAGCCAACTGATGTTTCATTTATTTCACATGTGCAGACAGCTTGGTTCAAAGTCTGCAGTCGTTCTAATAACAGACACTGCATCAGTAACCACAGGAACGACATCAGCCAGTGAATTCAGAGGTTTTTATTTTAAGCGGGAAGCTTCACTCAGCTGACCACCATCATCATCATCATCATACAGGATTTACTCAAAAGTGTTCAGGGGGACCAGCACTTAACTGCCAATTCTTATTTCTAGTGCTTAAATATCTGGAAGTGGTAATATTATCACTACATGCGTTTTGGAAATTATGGATAAATAAATAAATGTTTACCTTCTTCTGTTTATACCTCAAGTATGTTCAAAAACACTCAGCGGCTGACTTTAAATATAAGTTACACTCTGTAATAATGTCTGACAACCTCCTAACCTGCCTGGTCTCATCTCTGTGCCGTTAAAATCCAGAAAGTTAAATGAGAAAAGCTGCAACACTGATTCTCTCGTACAACGTTGGAAAGATTGAGCCAAACGTGGTTCATCATGAACGAGTCAAAGTCACATCGCTACAACAACTAAATGGTTACTTTTGTTATTTTAGAACAGTATTGTGACTTTTTCAGTAAACTTGTAAGATAAAATGGGTTTTAAACTTTCTTATAAGACGGCCAGCTATGAAACAAGCTCAGACTTTTTTTAATACAAGGAAGAAAGAAACATGAGAAGTACTTACCAGAATCTATCGTCAAACTGACGAAACGCACAAGACTCGTCCATATGACAGCCAGCAGAGACTCTGCAAGAGGACAGAAGAGGAAAAATACATGAGGGTGGAGTTTAAAAGCCAAAAATACATTTATCCTTCCTGGGAAAATAATATAATCCCTCTCTTTACTGAAGTGAAGCAAACTGGACAATCAAATGTGGGTTGTTTTAATCTCATCAAGCGTTTCCATCACAACACCAACTGTGAACTTTTTTATGAACCTGTTGCCTTTACTTTCAGAGATATGAAGCGCAGGTCTGACAACGGTGGCGGACAAGCCGTGGTCTGCCTGATTTATGATACTTTATTTAACAAAATGGTCGTAATATGTCAGTACCGTCACACAAGGACGTCGCATGATCATATAGCACCTCATGAAACATCATCATCATCATCCCACTGCATCACTGCCAGGAGGAAAGCTTAAAATCACCTGAAGTTACTGAAGGAAGATTGTTTTTTTAAAGGTCTGACGTATCTATCATCTACAAACGAAAGCTGTCGTTTTAGAAAAGAGAAATCACTCATCTGTGGAATATTCACATTTTAGCAACATTCCTGACATCCTTCTGTTTTAAACTTCAACAGCCCAACAACAGAATCAAAATACGGTCAACTGTGTGATCCACTGCAGCGACCTTCCTCTGTAGTCTGATCGATCCGAGCCGCAGCTGGACGATGCATGGTCTGACAAACTACAACTTCTCGGCTCTAAGCCCACCTACAGACGCTCTACAAGGACGGACAGATCTGATTGACATAATTAATGAGCTCTAACAGAAAGTAGCTAAACGGACCTGCTGAGAAAGTGTAAATTTTCTAGGATACTTCCTCTGACCTGTAATAGCTCAGAGTTTGTCTAAGACTGCTTCCTCATCCTCCAGCTGAGCAGTGAGCTGAACCATCAAGCACTCTTGTTACCATGGTGACGTTCCACAAAACTGTCCTGCCTTGTTTTAGCCTTTAAAGCACATAAATGCTACTTTATTTCTAATGAACCATAAACAACATCCCTTCTGTTGTATTTTGAGACCTTCTTCAGTCCTGACAGGAAACGAAGATGATATTTTCCGTTAGATGTGACAGAAGGAACATCCGTTTCCATAAACGTGGACTGCACAGCGTCCTACGCTTCCCCTGAAGCTCCTATTGAAAGATTCAAGGCCTGAAGATTACCTGGAGCGTCTTTGCCGACGCTGACGAAGCCGTCTCTGACGTTGGAGATGAGCACCGCAGCGTGCTTGCTGAAAGACGACGCACCAGTAAGGAGGGTGTGCTTCAGGGGCTCTGGAGACAAAAAAAAAAGAAACAAAACCAAAACATTTCAAATTCAACAAGATGGCAAACAAGACCAATAACGGTGTGTCTGTGCTGGAGAACTTTAGAGGGATCCGTTTGTCCAGCATCCTATTACCATAGCAACGTCAGAGCTGTCTCTCTTTACCGTTCTCAAGATTTAAACGGACACATCGTAAACGGAGGCTGACTGGTAAAACTGCAAACGGCTGTGAAGTTTGTCCAGTCCGTCGCATTAATGGCCGCAGAACAACGACTACTAACAGCTGCAGCAGCAGTTTCCTGCAGTACCACATGTGATGAGAACATCTGGAGAACAGAACGTTCCAGACGCAGGTGATCCACATCACTAAAAATATACAAATTATTTACGTCAAAAAGCCTGAGCTGAACACAGTCGATACTGATTAATATTATACTTTATTGCTTGTTTGTGTACTTATTGAGAAGGTTATCGTTCTAGTCCTAAAGTTGGGACGGCACACAGTTGTCTTGAGCTGATAACTTTGTACTTGAATCTTTGATTTGAATTAATCAGATTTTAATCTGCTGAATATTTATTATTAATGCAAAATCAGGTGTGGTATTAAATGATTAAATGAAAATTAAGATTAAATGATTCATATCATCCAGCTCTGTTTTCTAATGAAGGTTTTTTTGTTAAAATATTTGATTTTTCTGCAGATAATTTTGCCAATTTCTAACATCAGTTTGAGTAACCATGACAACGGTGGTGGAAGCAGCTAAACTGAGTCTTCCAAAACACAAGAGAAGAACAGAATGAGCCCCTTAATTCAGATGAGTTGAAGGGGAGACGTCAAGGATGCTGGCCAGGAGCAAAACGGTCTTTAAATCATCTTCCCTGGCGGTCCAGGAGACGGGAATCAAATAAGCTGTCCACAGAGACAGACCAGCAGCGAACAAAGACATCACTCAGGGAAAAAGCTGATGAATGCAGAGACTGGTACCCACCCAGATTCAGGACAAATTTGTTCTTTCCCGCAGCAGCAACAACATCTGGTCCTAGAAGGTAGTGAAGCAGCATCTCCAGACCCAGCAGCTGAATGGAGGGGAAGGTGGAGGGAACCTGCATGCTGGAGTTCAGGCTCATCCGAGGCGTGCTGGCTGTGGCGTTGAAGCTCGAATTACCTGTCGGAGGCAGACAGACAGAACAACTTTCAGTACGAGTTCGCAGCCAGCCCGTGAACGCGGAACAGATGCTGAGGCCTACCAGACTTCGGCGTGCTGGGTGCAACCGCTCCGTTCTGGGCGATAGCTCGAGAAGGAGTGCTGAGGACGGACGAAGAATCGTTCCCGATGGTGGTCTGGAGCAGAGGTACAGCCACCTGCGGAGGTTCAGTCACAACACGAGTTAAACGCTGACACACATCGTCACACGTCCAAACCGCAGCAGAAACCAAAGAGGCACATGTTACATCTGACGAACTCAAATCCTATTTAAACAAAAGAGTTTCAGTGGGTATCGCTGGTGCCAAGCATAACCATGACAACAGATCTACAACTCAAAATGAATGAATATCTGCCTCACAGCAGCCTGGAATGAGGCGCTGCTGCAGCCTGCAGGTGGTACAGACACAGAGATGAGACGACTGCTGGGCAACACAAACACCAACATCTGACCTGATCAAAGTTGGACGACAGGTTGGGCCCCAGCTGCACCACCAGGTACCACCACACCTCCACCTTGGTGAGCATCAGGGCTTCCGTCCTGACGTGGATCGACGCCAGCGGCTGCATCAGGAGCTTCATGCGTTTGGCGCTGCACAGGATGTCTGGAGAGGTTTAAAAACATTCACGACTGAAGCGCTTCGCCTGAAAACTCAGGAGTTTAGGATTCGTCTGGAGCCATCGAGCTCACCTGGATTCAGAGCAAAGTTATCGATGAGACTCTTCCAGGCAATGAAGGCGATCTTCTTGATAGTTGGAGAAGAGCTGCGGAAACCCAGTTCCTCCAGATGCAGCAGAGAATTGATAAAGGGTCCACCTCTGTGCAGCAGCTGTGCAGGAAAAACACCACTGGTAACAATGTAGACTAACGCAGCTCTGACATCAGACATATTCACACCTGATCTCGGTGGTTATGACATGTTCCTTTCAGCAGATTCTAATAATTATCAGAGGGTGGCTGCACTGTAGCTGCTGCAGATGTTTGATGTCATCAAAACCCTGATTCTAGCTTTTATTTACAAACACTACACATTATATTTCAAATCCAAACATGAAGAATAATGTAACTGATTTGTTATTAATCTGCACAAAGTGAAGATTTTAGCTGCATAACAGCTGTTTCTGTGAACTGCTTCACATCTGTGGTCATGGAGTCACCTGTGAACAATCAGTTTCTTCTCTTCAGCACATCAGACCAACAATGAGACTTTGAAGGCCCCCAGCTGATATCTGGTCTACAGGTAACTTCACAGCTGATCACATCTGTCATTTCAACGATTCTTTCATCCATTTGAACGGTAGTTTTCAGTTTTTCCTCCAGGTCTTTTCTAGTTTTCGTGCCATTTTAAAGCATCTGAAATGGTTTTAGCAGACCAGCCTCGTACAGAGTATCCAGGTCACATCCGCACCTGTGCGCTGCAGTAACACTTCAGAGGAGGCTTCTGACCTTCAGAGTTTTCTTTTCTGGTCATGACGACGCGATCAATCATACCGTTTGTCTACTTTCATCTCTTAAAAGCTTTATAAGCAGGAGGCATTTACCTTCCCCAGCAGCTTCACAAACAGAGGCCAGAGCTTCAGGACGTTGGTTTCATTCTTGGACATGAAGAGCTTCTGCAGTTCTGGGATCAGTTTCTGTGCAGACAAACGCAGACGTGTCAGTAAAAGGTCATCAAATCTAAACTTCACATCTCTGATCACAGCAAGAAAGTCAGTTAGAGGCAGGAAATCAGCACATATTGTGTATATTTGTACGTATAATACCATTGAACAGCTTCCTCTGCTTTGCAGAGTGCCTCTTTTGAGCAACACTTTCCTCCTGACTGACAATCAAAACCACCCTCCTCTCTTACAGCCCTTTTTGACCATCTTGAAGCTTGTGCTAGAGCCAGTTCAGAGCTGGTTCTTCTTCAGCACCTTCTAAGAACTGACTCTCTTCCACACACACACACACACACAACCACTAAAGAGCCACGTCATGACATCATCACATCTCATCCAATGCTGAACCTCCTTCACTAAACCTAGAGTTTCTGTAGACGACCAGGTTTCACAACAATAGAAGAGATGTTTTCCTCCAAAGCTCATCGCATGAGCAGCAGTCTGCTTTTAGAAACGCTGTAGTTGCTGTTCCTGAACGCTCACTGCTGCGTGGCGCTGATGCTAACGATATTTATATCTATTGGTGTGACTGAAGTCCATTAACTCCAGAAAGTAGCTGAATAATAAAGATCCAAATGCCGCTGTTAAATTCCATTTAACCTCTAACAGTCATGAAGACCAGTCATTAGTTCCAGGTGCAGACTGATGACAACTGATACCAAACGAGAGACAGAAAGCTTGCAAAGTTGTTTTTTTTTTGTTATATGAACATTTCATACTTTATACATATTTTGACTCAAAACGCCGAATTTCGCCCAACAATCAACTGGTTTGCAGGTATGTATATTTTCAGTGTTCAGAGAATGGACAGACCCAGACATTAGAAAGTACACCGCAGATGCTCACCGAGGACATCATGGGCTCAATGACAGCCGCCACCTCCGTCTGCTTGGTCAGGAGTAGGGGCAGGCCCATCTCCATGGCAGCAGCTGCCCGCAGACGCACCTTCGACGCAGAATGCACCACCAGCGGGACGATCATCTTGGCCCACTGCACCACTGCGTTGCCCATCTGGGTCGGCACCTGCTCCAACATCCTGCAAGCGACCAGAACCGAAGCCAGGGTGATGAGAGGCGATGCTGGATTAGATCCTCTGAATCTAAATCTAAGAAACGTTCTTTACCTGATGATAACATTCAAAGCTTCGTGCTCCATCACCACAGACTGGAGGTCCTCTCTGCTCCACACACTCTCCAGAGAGGTCAGCACCATCGGCACCTGAGCAGCAGAAACAGCAAGATCTGAGTTTACAAGACAAAAGGGGGAGGATCCTCATGGAATATATTCCATACTTTGATCATGAGTTGTGGATCCTTTAAAGCCAATTTCAGAGCACTGAACTTCAGATTTGGACAGTTTTCTGATCCGTTCAGGCTACACAACACGTTATTTCGTAGTCCCGAAGTCGCTTTGCTGTTCAAATTATACAACTCATCTGTGACAAAGGTTCACACACGACACACTCTTAACAGCACCCTTTGTCTCTGTTCACTAACTGGACCAGTAGCCAATGGGAGGCTTTGGATCAACTGTGTTTTAGTGGAGTCAGATGCTGCGAAAAAGAGGCATCAGAAAACCGACAGGTGACGTTAGTGGGGGCTTGTTCAGTTCTTCTTTTGCAGTCTACAGGTCTCCCTCGCTTCTTCTTCAGGATTCTTCAGCTTTCTTCTTCAGGATTCCCTGTCCAGCTGTGACGTCTGATGCCTGCTCCTTCAACTGGGAGTCACCCAACGCCTCCAGATATTTGACATGTGAAACACGTGTCAGCCACTGACCACGGCTCAGCGACCTATAAGCATCTTTGACGAGTCTCAGCTGTTCATGAATAAAAACACATGCCGACTGCCGCTAATTTACAAGCGAATCGTCACCACATTCTCTGACGACAACAACCTAAAAATCACGTAGTCTGAAAGCACCAGGTACAGAGCCAGGGACGGGCTGCCTGCTCATGCATTAGCAAAAATATGTCTATTTGGAAACATAAGAGAGTGAAAACAACAAAAGCAAAGCAAGAAAAGTCACTTTAGATTCAAAGAAAGTTTCCATTTTTCACGTTGTTTCATCGCACTGATTTCCTGATTTCCCTCAGAAACCGCTGGAGACGCCGCTCCCTCCCATTTCCAGGTTTTAACAGTCATAAACACATCCTGTCTCAAGCTTCAAAGAGATTAATGATCCTGAGTTATTACACCTGAAAAGAAACAAATGTATGCTCCCAAAAGAAGTGAAAATGGCCAACAGACTGTTTGTCACACATTTCCAGCATTTACGAATGTTGTTTTGGGCTCTTTCCCCACAGGTGATACCGTTTCCTAAAAGGAATTACAGCTCAAATGTCTCAGGAGGAGCAAACTACTAAACATCATTTGGTGATTCATAATTACATAATTCGATCAGAAAATATGCCATTGATCTCGATAATCTAGTGCGTTTTGCTCACTTTTTTAGCCACCACGTCTGTAGGAAAGCTCTGCTTGGAGATGACCCATAATGCTCTGGTGCAGGTGTTCTTATCAGTCGACTTCACCACCAGGGAGCATAGCGCCGACAGTATGTCTGCTGCTAGGATTTCTGCAAAAGAGCCAAACGAGATGGATGCAGAGCTCTGATAACACGTAAAACACGAGTCGCTGACTGATGATCAGGTCACGTACCAGAAAGTCCAGAGACGACGTGTGAGTGGTACACACAGAAGCCCAAAGCCTGTAAGGCGGACTGGCTGAGTTCTGCATTCGGGCTGGCTATGTGAGTCTGGAAACCCCACGACACACCAACATCAGTAGAAATAAAGTATAAATAGTATAAAGTGCTGAGGAGTAAAAAAGTGCTTCAGACTCACCAGGATGGCTTTACCCAACCTAGAAAAGTGCTTCTCGACAGCAGGCAGGAACTGGCGGCCTTCCTCGCCACTGAGCCGACTGGAAGCAAAACAACAGTTACTTTCTCACTCGTGTTCCAGGTGGACTCGGACTCGGAGGACTGAAGCAGGTGACTTACTTGGCGATGGTGAGGTAGGCGTCTGTCTGCTCCGACGGCCCAGCTGTGCTGTCCTCCAGCGACTCCAGCAGCGGCAGGAAGGTGTTGGTGGTGGGAGGCCCAGTTGTTGCCATCATTATTACTCTCCTCCTCGAGGCCTTTGTTTGAAGAATAAAATTATATATATATAATTTTTACCACATCATCAGGTGCTTAACTATTATTCTCGTATCTATTCCCTTCAGAGAGTTGCCAGACTGGATCACTCATTTCCTTCGCACCCCCTCTTCATAAATGTGCTTAATTACCAAGATGCACATTTATATGTTTACAATGATGGGAGCTATCAACCAGTTTTTTTTTGTTTTTTTTTCCATGTTTGAAGTCGCTACAGAATTTTACGGCAAACACAAACTGAACACTTGTCAGTAAATCATTCAGATCTTCAAGGTTCTGTGTAGTTATCCAGCCAGCCCGTCTATCTTCACACGACTTCAGATCACGCTGCATTTATTGTACCTCTAAGCTGACAGAAGTTGTGCTGCTTCAGATACCAGCAAAAGAGAATTTGAGCTGATTCTGATGAAAACAAGGCTCCCAAAGTGTCTGAAGTGGCACACTATGAAAGAGCTGTAAATACGTGGTTAAAGAGGAACCTGTTCTGACCCATCGCTGCTGTACTTTTTGACTCAGGCATGCCACAGATGTTGGAGATCACAGGAAACTGTCTGAAAATAGGTCACCACCTGTCTTTTTAATGAATGGACAGCTCTTAATCTACACGCGTTTCTGTAAAAGGAAAATATGAAGAAAAAAAAGACAAGTTTGGGACTATGTTTTTAACATTTCATTGGCATCTCTAATAGCTGTGTAACGTGTTGCAAAAAAAAAGATACTGTATTTTTCGGACTATAAAGCGCACCTGAATATAAGCCGCACTCACTAAAATTTAAAAAAATATATATATATTTTGTCACATATAAGTCGCACCGGACTATAAGCCGCCGATATCTAGGTTGAGAAATAAGATATTTACACAGAACGATTTTGTACCATAAATGTTTATTCATACACCTGAACTCATTGTGTCCAAACAGCGCCTGTAACAGGACAGTCGTGCTGAAAAGACAAAACTGAAAAGTCATTGATGGTTTTATTCATCTTCCTCTTGCGCACTGAAACCACTGAAGTCGTCCTCTTCAGCATCGGAGTTGAACAGCCTCAGATAATCTTCATCACATACCTTTTCCGTCTCTGTGTTGGTGTTGCTCCTGTCACTCTCATCTCGAGGCAAAGTTGCCTCTGAAGCTGTGCTGGTCTCTTCACGCAGCAGTCTGGTCTCTTCACGCAGCAGTCTGGCCTTTCGGAACCTGTTGGTGATGGTGGATCCCTTCACATTCTTCCATGATGTTACGATCCACTGACAGACGTCAGAAAAAGATGCTCTTCGCATGCGGCCAGTTTTTGTGAATGATTTCTCACCGCTGGTCATCCAAGCCTCCCACTCACTCCGGAGTGCTGCTTTAAATGCTCGCTTCACACTGATGTCCAGTGGCTGCAAATACTCTGTCGTACCTCCAGGCATCACAGCTGGAATTGAGTTTGTTTTCTTGATAGCTGCTTTCACAGAATCTGTGATGTGGGCTCTCATACTGTCCAAAACAAGCAATGATTTCCTCCGGTGAAAAAATCCTCCCGGGCGCTTACCGTAGCACTCTGTTAACCATTCCTTCATTAGGCTTTCCATCATCCACCCTTTTTTGTTAACTTTAACGACTATGTCCTTCGGAAGTTTTTCTTTCGGCAGTTATCCGCTTAAAAATCACCATTGGTGGAAGCTTTTGTCCGGATGCGGTGCAGCCCAGAACACATGTAAAAGATATCCTCTTGTTTCCACTTTTTTTCAACAATAATGGATGATGCACCTGACTTGTTAACAGGCCTGGTTAGAGGAATGTCAAACGTCAAAGGTACTTCATCCTTGTTAATGATGTTGTCTGGTCCGATGGAGTTCTCTGCTATCTTTGTTTCAATGAATTTGTGGAAGTTTGCGACCTTTTCCTCATAGTCAAGAGGGAGTTGCTGACAGAGAGTTGTCCGCATCCTGATGGACAGGCTTTTTCGTCTCATAAATCTGAAACACCATGACGGTCCACCTTTGAAATTTTCAATATTCATTTCCCTGGCGACTGTTTTGGCTTTCAGCCGGATCTGCACGGTGGATACATCTCGGCCACCTGTTCTCTGTGTGTCCACTCAGTCCTCAAGAACATCTTCAAGTTCAGGCCACCTGCTTTTATGTCCTCTGAAAGCCTTTCTTGTCTTTTGGCATTGAATCAGTTCTTCCCGCTGCTGTCTCCAACGTCTCACCATAGATTCATTAACGCCAAGCTTAAGTGCAGCCGCTCTATTTCCTTTGGAGATAGCCATTTTGATGGCCTTCAACTTCAAAGCTGCATCATATGAATTTCTTTGTTTGTTTTCCATGATGAGGTGGTGGTAAGGGTGTGAAAATACTATTTTCCTGTTGTGCGTGTTGGGTTGCATGTGCTAAGGATAAAAACTGGCATGTTCTTTTTTTCACCGACTTCTGCTGCCTGTCTAGTTTTTGCACTTCCTGCTACAGCGCCCCCCTGAGGGCTGAAGAAAAATCCATAGAAAAGCCGCATCTTTGTATAAGCCGCATGGTTCAAAGCGTTGGGGAAAAAGTAGCGGCTTATAGTCCAGAAAATACGGATGTACTTCCTGAATGATAATATGTTTGGTTTATGATATGACCCAATAGAATAACAACATTACATAAAGCAGCATGTTCACACATAAACCTACACGTGCATCCTCTGGTTATTTAACAGAGATCTAGACTAGTTAAACTCTGGTTCTTTAACTCATTTCACTTCCATCTTCTTCTAACTTTTAGTTTGATTCTCGTGTTGTCAGAAACCGTCCTGAGTCACGCGGGGAAGCAGCTGCTGCTAACTAGCTTCCAGTTAGTTAGCCTCATTAGCGGACAGGAGGGTCGGCTCTCTGTCCGAACACGAATCCGACAACCACACACTCACCAACCGCCAACGAAGCCTGACCTGGCAGCTCACCTGTCCGCGACCAGGGGCTTCCCTGCAGCCCCCCCTCCCTGGAACAAGCAGTCGGACGTTGTTTCCAACAAGCCTCCGCCGCTGGAGCAGCAGCTACGCCGCTGGCTGCTCACCTCAGACGGGTCAGAGAACCAGCATCGAAGCCGAACACGAAACACTTCGCTGCGCTTCACTCGTTTCCTCTTCGCCAGACCACCACGCTGCAGCTGCGAGCGTCCGCTCGGCCGATAATGTTCAATATTTCAGCCTGTTGTTCTGGTAAGACCCCGCGAAGTCTGCTGGCGCCAAACCACCACGCAGACGTACGAAATTACCTCTGACCTCTCTACGTCACAGTCAGGACCGCCCACTTCACCAAATAAGGAATTATTATTATTATTATTATTATTATTATTATTATTATTATTATGATTATTATTACTATTATTATTATTTTATTTATTGTTGTTGTTGTTATTATTATTATCATCAGTATTATTATTATTATCATCATCAGTATTATTATTATTATTATTATTGCTTTGTTGTTCTTAGCATTTTTCATATTATAATTATAATTATTTTCATACGGAGAACTGTTTTCTGTTTCTATTTGAAAGTAAGATAAGTTCTGCATTAGAGGCATGAGTCGAAGCTAACTGAGTAAAATAAAAATTAAAAAGATGTATTTTCTATAACCTTGGAACCTCCTTTTGCCCATAGAGCTGCCTTGATTTGTGGTAGCGTAGATTCAGCAGCATTTTGGAGATGGTCCATATTTTTGGTCCATATTGACATGATAACATCGCACAGTTGCAGCAGATTTTTTTCAGCTGAACTTCCATGATGAGAATCCAACATTCCAGATGCTCTGTTGGAATGAGAGCTGGTGACGGTGGAAGTGACTGAAATTCAGTGAACTCATTATCTTCAAGAAACCAGATTTAGGTGATTTGAACTTTGTGACATGGTGTATAATGAGACAAGATAAGATAAGACAAGCTTTTAATCGTCCCACAGTGGGGAAATGCACATTGTTACAGCAGCATAAACCAAACAAATTACTAGATAAGAAACAACAAACAAAAAAAAAAATAGTATGCACAGTGAAAAATTATGTAAGAGAAAAAACGTTGATTGATTGTACAGTCTGGTTGCAGCAGGAGCAAAGGACTTCTGCTACCTCTCCTTCACATATTTAGGGTGAAGGGTTAACCTGCTGGAAGTAGCCATCAGAAGGTGGTACAGTGTGGTCATTAAGAGATGGACATGGTCAGCAACGATGTTCAGATATGGTGTAGTGTTTTAAGTATCATCAGTTGGTACTAAGGGGTCCAAAGTATGCCAAGAAAATACCCCCCACACCATTGCACCACCAGCAGCAGCCTGAACCGCCGATACATGTGTGGAGTTTTATAAACCTGCCCATTTTTTACTCACATATTATAATCTAGTTTTTTTCTAAATATTATCCTACACTACTCAATATTAGTTATTATCCACTCTGTGCCTGGGAATGATTTTTGGATTATGTGACTAAGCCTAAGTCATTTTAATCAAATGAAGATAATAATCCTGAATAATTTTGTTAATTTTATGTAATTATGTCAAAGTGATTTTAGTCTCTTGAAGAATTAAGACTGTGAATGTTTCTAGCTGTGCGTTCAAGGCCAGGTGAACTTGGACCTAGTAAAAGATGCCTGCGGGAAACCTTGACTGGAGGACGACTGATGTCTGGAAGGAGGCAGAAAGAGGTGAAAACACATACACATATGCTGGCACACACACACAGAGAAGAAACGCAGAAGGACAAGACGAATGCTGATTGGAGGACACATTACCAGGAAGCCGGGACAGCCGATGGACCAATGAGAGCCCTCGAGCCAAGACCATGAGGGACCCTGCCAAGCGATAATACCTGTAATGTTAAAACTGAGCGTTCGCAGGGGTTCAAGGCTTTTTTCCTGGACACAGCGAGCGCAGACACTCTTTATGCCCGGGATCCTGAATTCAGAAAAAATCTTTGGCCAAGCAAAGTATATGTTTTGTTTTTTGTCAATAAATGTTTAAAATTGAGAAGTGGTCAGTCTGTGGAAAAAACTGATTTTGACACGACAGATGGCAGGATGGATCCACGCTTTCATGTTGTTCACGCCAAATTCCCACTATCTGAATGTTGCAGCTGAAATGGAGACTCATCAGTCACCAGTCTTCTGTTGTCCAATTTTGTTGTCTGCGTGAATTGTAGCCTCAGTTTCTTCCTCGTAGCTGTCAGGAGTGGTACCCGCTGTGGTCTTCTGCTGCTGTAGCCCATCTGCTTCAAGGTTTGCTCTGTTGTATTCTGCATATCTTTGATGTAACGAGGTTATTTGAGTTTCTGTTGTCTTTCTGTCATCTCCAACCAGTCTGTCCATTTCCCCCTGACATCAACAAAGTATTTCTGTCCACACTTCTGCCACTCTTCTGTTCTCTTCTCTTTTTCATATCAATCATTTTATGACGTATCCTCCTTTGGACAATCAGCTCCAGAGGCTCCAGAACTAAACCCATGGAGTTAAAATCATGCCAAAACCTCACAAACACACAGAACATGTTTTACTCTCGCTCAGCGAGTCACAAACAAACTCAATGTGGTTTGCAAATGCAAAAAATCATTCACAAACAAATGCATTTTGTTTTGCAAACTAAAATCTTTCAAGTACAAAAAATAATTCTACAACTATGAAGAACTGTCACATGACCTTTGGCAGTAATTTTCTCCTTTGCAGATCTGTGCACAAATGCCAGTAATTTTAGTTTGTTTTTGAAACTGAAGAAATATGTTTCTTTTTTGTGTAAAACGTACTGTATTTGTTTCCGAAGCATGATGTGTTTGTTTGATAGGTACATTTCTTCTTTGCAAAACAAAGTGCATTAGTTTGTGACTAACGTTTTGTATTTGCAAACCACACTGAGCGTGTTTGTGAATCTTTGGGCGCGAGTAAAACATGTTCTGAGTGTGTTTGTGAGGTTTTTGCATGATTTTAACTCCATGAGATTTCGCCTTTTTTATCAGTTTGTTCAGTTTCTTTTCAGCACAACAGAAGAAGATAGAAGATAAGCGACATCTGGCTGCAAACACTGAAGGACATAAGCTTCCTCAAGAAGTCGAGTCTGTGCCATTACTTATTTAACAAAAATGAGGCTAAAAGGAAACTAATAACGTAGGAAATACTAAGATGTTATATCAGTTCATCACATGATTGTGGAGGCATTTATTTATTTATTTATTTTGCTATATTCTTCTTTACAACACTCTTTTGGACGTTTGTCTCTGCACAGCTGTCTCTGGGGTTTGTCACAGCATTTCAACCAGGCGGAAGTATGAACCCTTGATTCTTTTATTTTTCAGCCATTCTCTTTTCAGTGTGAGAATAAACTCAAGACAAACCACCAACCGCTTTTACGTTCCTTTAATTTAAACTGAGAACGTGTAAACACGATGTCCAGACTGTTTATTTTCCCAGAACACACACAAAAAAGAGAAACTCACAATTCGCTTTGTTTATCTTCTGAATTGTTATCGAGCTGTTGAGACTCATTTGGAACTGAACAACATTAATATGTTAATAAAAAGGAAGCAGATCGAACCATCAGTCAAAGTCATGGGTGGAATTTTGTGGTGATAAGGAGGCATCGAAGGCAACGTATTGTAACTGGAAGCCGCCGGCAGTGACTGAAGCATCAGAGATAAACTTCAGAGTCATCACGTTTCCTGTAACACAGCAGGGAAAAATACTTGGTGATTCTCTGCGTGCATGGAAAGCTGTTTTGTTCAAAATTAAAGGATCCGTGCAAATGTCTCCATATAAGACCAGCAGCCCACCTGTGCTGATGATATCATCCGGTAAAAAGTCACCACAAAACCTGGAGAGAGATTAAAAGCAGGAGTTAATTAAAGCTGGAACCAAACACGTTTCAAGTCAGAAGAGCCAGTTTTGGCCGGCAAGGACCAAAACGCACTGCACCGTACCTGTTCAGACCCTTGTAGCTTATCTGGCCAGATCCTGGCTGGACATCATGGATAAAGACCATTGGCTGTAAATACTGGACAAACTGTCAGGTCATGTGACCCACAGATTTGTACATAGAGCCTTTAAAGCCCATTTTACCTCAAACTGCGTTGTGTTATTTTGCAAAGAGGTGGGACACAACTGTCCAATGGCTATCTGTCAGTCAAGCACATTGAATGACGTTGTGGTACCTGATTGGTCAGTTTTATTGCTTAATATAAATTTACTTGATGTGGCACAAAACAACCCCCCCCCCCCGCTCGCACAGTTGTCATGGATAATTCAGTTCAATTTTATTCATATATTACTATCTAAACTGATGAAAAAAAATTTTTGTACCAGGCTGTAAATGTTTAATTCTGCTGCAAAGATGACACTTTTAACATGGAGGTCAATGGAGATTTGAGCCAGCACCTAGTGGTCAGTAGAGGAACTGCAACAAGATGTACTTCCTGGATGAGCTTCAACCCAGAAGTGGGATGGTTGGAGGTACTCATTGGTGATCCCTAGCTCCAGGGCGGGGCCTTTGGTTTTTATCCACATGATTTGACTGAATGGTGTTTAGTCTGGCCCATCATGGACCAATCCAGGGAGTCGAGGTGTCTCCTCCACCCTGAGATGGACCAGTTGAGGTGGTTTGAGCATCTGGTCAGGATGCTTCCTGGATGTTTCCATGGGGAGGTGTTTTTTTGGGCATGTCCAAGCAGGAGAAGGCATTGAGGCAGACCCAGTACAGAGATTCTATAGTATTTCTCAGCTGGCCTGTGAAACTCATGAGTTCCTGCCCTGAAGAGATGGAAAGATTGTCTAAGGAGAGAGAGATCCAGGCATCTCTGCTAGGCAGAAGCTAATGAATGGATGGTGGATGGAATGAAACACAAATAATGGACAGGAAACTGGAAACTATTGTTCCCATCCTCATTTAAAAGTTCACTGTAGAGCAGGGGTGGGGAACCCCAATCCTCGAGGGGTGCATGTCCTGCATGCCTTAGATGTTTCCCTGCCCAAAAGCACCTGATTCAGACAAATGGATCACCATCAGCTTGTCATTAAGCCTGTGCATGATGTAGCGATCCAAGCGCATCATTGCATGGATGTTTCTTCATTACCTGAACCTGCTGCCCACGTGCTGCCTCTGTGGTCATGTGATTTATCCTTTGATTTGTCTGGATAAACAGTTGGTCAAAACAGTCAAATTTGATGGAGACAGAAAAGATGAGGAGAAAACCTGGACATTGAACACAAGTGCACAGAGAAATCTGCGGTTTTGCAAAAGTTGTGATTTTATGACCAAAAAAGTGGCAATTTTGTAAACTTCACTCTACAAAAACTGGTTTGATGTCAAAAAGTCAAGATTTTATTACAAAGACTAGCGTTTTAAAACAGAAATAAGTTGTGATGATTTAGCAACAAAAATTGTGATATGGATTCACCACTCTTAGAGGATTTTTAAAAAAAAGAAGAAAAAAGTTCTTAAAGATAAAAAAATTGAGAAACTGATTGAGTTGTTGTAGTGAATGGTGTTTTTGACATTCGTGACAGTAAATTTAGTTGCTAAACTGCTCTTTGTTAGCAAATCAAGGGTCTGGGTGCTTTTTGTTTGTTGTTATTTTCATTTTTCATTCTTCTGGGATGCTTTTATGTGTGCGATGCTTTTGCATACGTGTTCGTAGTGATCGTGTACGTTAGCCTCATCTTATAGTTAGCGTCTGGCTAACTCCACACAGTAAACACTGACTGTGGTTGCCATGTTGGATTATTATAAACGAGTTTGAGTTTCTTGTCTTTCTGTAAATTTTCTTACAAATGTTGGTAATCTGCTGGTCTGTTTTAGTTGTGGACGTATTTCATGTTTCCACATTTGTAGTTTGAGATACATCAATGATAATAAAAAAAACAAAAACAAAACAGGAAAGATGCGGAGAAGCAGCTTGTCTGATTGTGGGTTTCTCTCCGGGAATCTGACAACGCTGCCAGATGAGTCTGGCAGATGAGTCTGGCAGATGAGTCTGGTCGGACTCCGTCTAACACAGTCCTTATATATTTTATCGCTGTGGACACAAGCTGTGTCTTGTTATAAGTTGAACTACTGCTAAAATAAAACAATTCTTCCACAGCATTGCTTTAATAATCTACTTTTAGCAGATGTTTCTATCCAAAGCACACTGGGATTTTGGATTGTTTTTTTTCCTCAGTAAGTGCTAGAAAAGAATTGCTTTCATGTTGTCTTGGTAACATTTTCCATCTAGAACAAAGAAATTAGATCTGTTCTGTTCTCCGATGTTTAGTTTGTTTGCTTTTGGCCTTCTGTACTGAGGTTTCACCTTCTGCCTTCAGATTTAGTAACTTCAAAGTAAAACATAGAATTTAAAATGCTGACGGATGGATCCATCACTCAGTTTTCTTTCCAGCACACAATCCGCTGACGTGCACCAGTGACTGATCAATGACCCTCACCTCCCAGCGAAGCCCGAGATGTCATCGTAGCTGTCGAACACCTCCAGGTAATCTGCAAGACAGGACGTGTCGTCCTCCACGTCAAACTCCAGGAAGTGGAGGCGAATCCTCTGACCCAGGCGCGCTCGGATGTGCCAGTAGCAGATCTGCTCGTCCTGGTACTCATCAGGGAAGCCGGGAGACTGGATGATCTTCTGCTGGTCGGTCAGAATTCCTCCACACTCTTTTGCTATGAGACACAGAAGACGCATGTGGAGACAGGTGAGTCTGCCGCAGTTCAACTTTGCTCCATGTTGCAGAAAACCAAAAAAAAACTACTTTTACTGAATCAAGCTCACAGACACTGTGAGAGGCTGTGCTGCAGTTGCACCAGCCTCCCACCAGAGTGCGCCTCTGAGCTATATTATGTGCATCAGCCAGTTTGCTGGAAATGCTGAAAATTAAACTTAATAAAAAGAAAGAAAAGAAAAGATTTTCCACACTGGAGCTTCTAATAAAATATTAATAACAAAAAAACAAAAAACGGTTACACCCAAAAGTTATCACACCTTCAAACCTGCTGAACTGGAATCTGGTGTTCCAGTTTTGTGGTTTGAGTTTCTTCTTTTCTGGAATCTCAACATTTATTATGCATCTGTTGCCTCTATTTCCTTCATTTGTGTTTTTATTTTTTATTTTTTCCATCACTGATGTCATGTTGTGTAATTTTCTTCAGTTACGAGGATGTTAGTCACAGTGGACACGAAAAGCAAAGATTTCATCACAGTTTGTCTTCGCTCATCATTTCTTGTCCAGAACAGAACTGAATCACACTGCACTCACACTTTTTTTTAAAAAGAAAAAAAAAAAAGAAAAGAAAAAGGTTGTAAATGTGAGTTATCAATGGATTTGAAGTTCAAAAATAACTCTAATATTTCATCTCAGGACCCCAAGACAGGAAACTCAGCTTCTATTGTTTGTTCTTGTTTGGCGAAGACCAAAAAAAACCCCAAAAAACCTCATTCCAGCTGTGAAGCATAGAGGTGGAAGTGTTATGGTTTGAGGTTGCTTCACTACTTCAGGGACTGTAAAGTCTCAACAACAAGTGTTTAGACTGAGGTTTCAGACATTCAGCTATGAATTCTGCATCATATCAGACGGCCTGAAGACAAACCGTCTCAGTCTGAGCTGAAATCATAATCATCCTATTTTTTTTATCTGTTTCATTCTACTGACATTTCTTGTCATTTGAAAAGCTCAGAGGAGCAACATTCAGGTGTGGTGGCTGTAAAAAAACAAAAAAAAACACCATTCAGCTGCTCCACAAACACGATGTCCTCACTGGCACTTTTACACTTCCAGCTGGTTTATTCTGGTCCGACCACGATAAGTCACAGGGTGGGACTGAGATTGTGGTCTACCCTCACTCTCCATCATCCCTGACGTCTAACTCGAGGCTGAAGTGACGACAGCTTCCTCAGTGAGTCTGTGGCGCTGGACTTCCTGACGGTTCTTAACCTGCGGACCCCGGTCAGTCCACTGGACCGTTTTAAGATGATGAAGTGATTCAGTTAGAAAAGGACAAGCACTGAAACGCCTCCATTCAGACATCAGGTAGAGTCACGCGAAAGCGGTTTCTAGATTAACATTAGACTGAAGAGCATGGAAGTATGATGTGAAACATTTACAGCCAACAAGAATTCATTTTAAACAACCTCCTCCTGCACTGCTCCTCATTTAAACGCACATTTGAGTCCACCTCATGCTGAGCTTGTTAACTCTCTTCGTCATGACATAACTTCTTATTAAAGCAACTTGTTGGACTCTGTACAAGAAGCACTTTTCAAGCACAAAGGCAGACCAGAGTCTTTTGGGGACTAAAAGTAAAACCTAAAGAAAAGCAAGTGTGCAAATGTGCAAAAGAACACCAAGAGGAAGTTTTGCACATGTTAACAACATACCAGTTAAAAGAAAGGATAAAGCTCAAGTGTTAAATGTACTGAAAAGAGGAAAAACACAACCAGCTAAACAGTCATGTGCATGATGACGACTCGTCAGTTGTTTTCTTTCGAATATACACAAATGTATATGAGTGCACATAAAACATTTTACTGTACAATTATCACAGCGGGTGCAATCAAACCCCCAGCAGCAACCAAAAACAAAAGCAGAAGTTGGATAACTGGACTTTCTCACCTTCTGCTAACCCACTCATCGTTAGTTTAAACTTTTCCATGTCAAAGGCACCAACAGTCCAGCTCAGGAGAAGTTTTAAAACCGCAAAAAGATAATTTCTTCAGTTTATCCTTGCAGTCTACTGCTGCATCACATGAATATATCCTGCAGCTGTTACCCTGCAGCTGTGGCTAATCTTTGACATATTTTCTCAAATAACTCCAGTTTGTACATAAATATTCCTCAATAAAGTTCTATCTGTCTATCTGAAACTCTGAGAAATGAAGATATACCACTTATGTTGCAAACAGGTCAAGTTTCTCTTGTGCAGAGCTGAATCAGTGTCCGGTTCTTCATCAGTCACTCAGATTCACTGATCACGGTTGTAAATCTGCATATGGAGTTGGATGATTACCTTTCATCAAAATTCAAATTTATCACTGCACTTCGTAGCTTTAATTTGCTTTATTTATTTATTTATGTCGGCCAGTATGTGCCTTTCCGTCTGTTTGGAATCTCCAAAAGCAGAAAGCCAGAACATGCCTTTGATTTGAATAATACTTACGAAAACGCTGCATAAATGCTTTTGAGGCCTCATTTTCATCTGCACAGCTTCATGATGGTAAGAAGCGACGCCATGGCGTCAATTCAGAGCCTAATGTATCACAAATATAAACTCTGAGAACCAAAAACCAGAATTTGAGGGACATATCTGAGATCTAGTATCTCATTGGCTGCTGAATGACTCCTCAACGCTTCCTATGTTGATGTCAGAGCGTCAAACTTCTGCTCCCTTCTGAACCTGAACCTGACTACAAAAGTCCCTCACCGGGGACATTTCAGAATATGACGACAGGAGAGAGATGAAAGAGATGATGCAGGAGGCTAAGATTACCAGCTGTTTCAGGAGAAAATGGGGAAGAATATTGAGGTGCTGAACCTCACAAGAAATTCCAGGAGATATTCCAGTTCACCACTCAGGGTTTCAGCCCCAGTACTGGGGAATATCTGGAGTCCTCACACTCTCGCAGGGTTTCCAGACTGCTGCTTCTCTTCGCTGTGACTTCGTAAACAGAAGTCTAGCCCCCCCACCCCCCCACCTCTCTCTTACTCGCTCTTAGGGGTCTTTGTCTCATCAAAAATCTTTGTATTTCTTCTTTCTTTCTTTTGTTC
>JBAMYA010000014.1:526364-542877 GCA_037176975.1 Arrhamphus sclerolepis
TAAACTTTACGCAGGGCCATGTTTTAATCAGACTACACAGCTTGCAGTATGACTGTATAAATAGTCTATATAACAACAGCAAACATGCCTCAAACATCCATAATAATAATAACAATAATAATAATGATAATAATAATAATAATAAGAAGAAGAATTTATTATTTTGAGGTATGTTTGCTTTTGTTATATAGACTATTTATACAGTCATACTGCATCTCCCTCTTCTTCAAATTCCTTCCATTTTTGTTGACAGCAGGTGCACTAACCTGCTGGCTTTTTGCTATGATTTCACTGATATTTTTTAATCCTTCTTTAAAACTATTAAGAAAATAATCATATCAAGTTGCTATATGGATTCAAAGAATTTGATACATCTTTATATTTACTCATACTAAATTAATCTGATAGTGAGTGTACTTTTAAATGGGTAAACCTGTAAAAAATAAGTTGTTTTGTTTTTGCATTGTTTAATTACAGTTAAATTAATAAATAGATGATAAGTAACTGAAATTAGAGGTGAAAAGTAAGTTATTAATGATGAGTATGCATCTCTCCAAGGCTGCTGCTGAGGGGTCAGGTGCCGATGACGCAATTGATAAACAAACGTTCAGCCAATCACAGTGGCTGGCTCAGTCAGCTGACAGGAACTTTCAGTTGTAGTGTGACGTCAGAGCTGTGTTGACAAAATGGCAGGACACGAACATCACCATTTCTCTCTGTGTTTCTGCGATTTGATGAGGTAAACACCACCCCACAGCCTTTCGATTTTGGTTTGCAATGACTCGATTAAATCGTATCGGAACAGAAATTATTTAAAGTTACGGGCATCGTCAAGTCAAAAGAAACTATGCTAATTTTAGCCCAACTGGCAGCTAACTTGCTAATCTAAAAGTAAGTTTTTGTGACTTTAAGAAAGAAAAAGGCTAGAGTTAAATGTCAAATTAACATAGAGTTCCATAAAATCCTTGCAAGCAAGCAGACACCTTGTCGCTATCTTCCCCCTCACAGGTTGCTGTGGTCCCTGGTGGTGCCCTGCGTGTACCTCAGCCTCCTCCTGACCTCCTTCCTGCTACTCATCCTGCTGGGACTCCGTCTGTGGCTGCAGGGTCGACGCAAGTCCCGCCGCGCTCAGGATGGTGGCCCGGCGATCGCGTTCTTCCACCCGTATTGCAACGCCGGAGGCGGAGGGGAGCGAGTCCTCTGGTGCTCCCTAAGGGCCCTCATGAACCGGTAGCACGTTTATTTGTTTAATGCGAGAAGAAGCGTATTGACCTATCCTATTGATCCTGATCCCCCGCTGTTTACATAACCTTTAAATGTTAGCAAAGTATCTACTGCCAGGTCTCAATGACCTAACTGCCAGTAATACATTTGCTTTCCAGGGCCAACTTCATGAACTGGTTTTGTCTGAGTATAATGAGACCTTTTGGCTTAATAGGTATTTTCTTTAATGAGAAGCAGTAAATGTAAGCATACGATTTGTCTTTTAAATCCAAAAGAATAAAAGGTGCCCCACCTTTTATTGTTCATCTAAACTTGGGCAAGTGATGGAAACTTAATTTAAGATGTCCCCTTGTTTTTCAGATATCCCGGCATCTCCTTTGTGGTTTACACGGGTGATCAGGGGGTGACTGGTGAGCAGATTCTGGAGGGAGCACGACAGCGTTTCAACATCACGCTGCCTAGGCCAGTCACCTTTGTCTTTCTGCGTCATCGTGTTGTGGTGGAGGCCAGTTCTTATGCCCACTTCACGCTCCTGGGCCAGAGCATTGGCTCCATGTTTCTTGGTATGATAAATCTGTAGAGTTGTTAATGTTTTGGATACCATAATCTTGGAGATTGTACTAGGGAATACTAAGAGTCTGCTATTAGTTACTATCCATTTCACTATAATAATCTCACACCATTATAGTAAAGCTTGTTTGATCTTGTGTGTGCTTCTTTTTAAGGTTGGGAAGCACTTACAGCTTTTGTTCCTGATCTGTATGTGGACTCCATGGGATATGCTTTTACACTTCCAATCTTCCGCTATCTGGGCGGCTGCAAGGTGGCAAGCTATGTTCATTATCCCACCGTCAGCACTGATATGTTGTCTGTGGTGAGAGAGAGGAATCCCAGGTAACACTGCTATATGCACACGCAGACACATTTACAGCTCTGTTTCTGAAGGAACAATTCTCATTTAGTTTAGCAGAGTTAAATACTAATGACTTCTGCCATCTTTCATTAATCCTATATACCACACAAAAAACAAGGAAGTGCAGAGGATAAAATGATTCATATCTTGTTTGCCCTGTGATCTAGTGAAAACAGGACAAACTACTTTCACCTGTGTTCACATTTGTCCACATATTTTGGGAGATTCAGATTGAAACATTTTCATTCAGGTGGAGACCTGAAACAGAAATTTGTATAGATGCACTTTTCGAAAAACCACTCTAACCTTCTGTCCTTGTCCTCTGATTCCAGATTCAACAATGCTGATTTCATCTCCAGAAACCCTGTGCTGAGTGCAGTGAAGATGGTGTACTACTGCTGTTTCGCCCTGCTGTACGGTCTGGCCGGCTCCTGCAGCGACGTCATCATGGTAAATTCCACTTGGACGCTGGGGCACATCTTGGCTCTTTGGCGATCTCCGAACCGCACCAGCATCGTCTACCCACCCTGTGACGTCAGGGCCTTCCTGGATGTCCCACTGGATGAGGAGGAGGACGACGACTTGGAGGAGGGCTGGGAGCAGCTTGGCCGAGAGCTCGGGAGTGGAGAGGAAGAGGAAGGTGGAGGAGGTGATAAGAAGTGCCACTCAATCGTGTCGGTGGGTCAGTTCAGGCCGGAGAAGGACCACCAGCTGCAGATCAGAGCTTTTCGCAAACTTTTAGACAGGAAAGGGGACTGGGCTGGAGGGAAGATGTCGCTGCGGTTGGTGCTGATAGGTGGCTGCAGGAACCAGGAAGACGAAGAGAGGGTCCTGATGCTGCGAGGACTCTGTCAGGAGTTGGGTGTCTCCGATCAAGTCGAGTTCAAACTCAACATTCCTTTTGAAGAGCTGAAGAGGGACCTGGTGAATGCCACTATTGGCCTGCACACCATGTGGAATGAACATTTTGGTATAGGTAAGGACACACACACACACACACACACACAGAAACAATGCAATTCCATGTTCAAAATTTCTCTTTATATAACCAAGACCTTTACTATCTGTATTTCGGTATTTGATCATTTGAAGATGTCCCAACACTGAAATAAAAGTAGAGAAATGTTCTCATACAAATTTAGAGCGGAATCTTTCAGTTGCATTTTTGTGAAAAATCCTGTACTGTTCTCCAAACACATTACCTGATGATACAAAATACTTCTGTGATGAATATCATCCAGAAAAAGATTCCCACATCACTGACTGCAGTAGTAACTGCTTTTGGATCATATCACCTAGTTTGGACATGAAAGCTCTGTGTCTCTCTGTCTCTCCCCAGGTGTGGTGGAGTGTATGGCCGCAGGCACTATCGTTCTCGCCCACAAGTCAGGAGGTCCAAAGCTGGACATCGTGGTGCCGTACAATGATAGGCAGACAGGCTTCCTGGCAGACAGTGAGGACAGCTATGCTGCTGCCATGGAAACTATCCTGGCACTATCGTCTTCAGCTAGACTGGAAATAAGACGGAGCGCCCGGGAATCTGTAGGTCGATTCTCTGACCAGGAGTTTGAGGCATGTTTCTTGTCTGCCATGGAGACTCTGATGAGTCACTTGGTGCGATGAGGAAAAATAGAGGAGGCATTGCATCCAGCAGAGGTCAGGAGGTTATGAGAGACATGCTTTACAACTCTTTGTGTGTGTCTGTGTGTTAGCATATTCCCAGAAAACTAACACGGTGAATTCCAGGACACATAGTGGGGCACAGAAAGAATTTATTAAATTATGGTGCAGATCTGAATCACGAGGTTTAATACTGATAAGGCATTCGTCTTAATGAAGACTCTTACTCCTTCAGTGCTCCATTAGACCGTCTTGTCACTGAAACATTGGCACACATGTATAAGCAGTTATGCAGTGAAGCTCATATTTGTGTATAAAAGAAGTTCGGCTTGCAGTCTAATTGTGACATAGTGGCTCATTTTCAGTTCATGATTATCCAAAAACAAGAATCAACACAGAAGAAGACACGTGAAGACAAAAGGTTGTTAATATCTACAGTGACAACTGAAGTAAAATGGATTTGGAACATTCGTAGGGACTGAGTGCATGTGTCAAATGTTTTTACACATATACTGTATGAATGTGAAAGTCATCGGCTGCTGAGCTGGAAGATGACTTGTACGTATAAATAACGTTCTGCCACTAAACTGGTTAACATGTTGATGTGTATTTACATAACACATCAAAAGATACCTCAAGATTCAGTCGTGGACAATTTATTTGCATTTTCCCAGTGGCTTGTTAGAAATAATAAACTGAAATGTGTCTAGGGAATAATTAGAATTGAATTTAGAATTTAATATTTCAGTGATATTTGGTCCAGAAAAGATTTATGCTTTTAGAACACAAAAGCTTAAGTATTATAAATTATATATATTTAAAAACAAAAAAGGTAGTGTTGTGTTCCATACCTGTCTGATTTACAATTTCCATCATATATTTAATGAAACCAATAGCCAGAATCCACATGATTCAGTAATCACCCATATTTTCTTGAGAGGTCAAAAGAATGATCATAACCAGAAATGTAAAAATGTTGCATTTTTTTGTCCATCATCACTTTTTCACTTTGATGTGTATCCAAATAATACATGGTGCAAAAATAACTTCTGGGATATTCAGTAGTTTCATTTTTCTGTCTCCACATGCCTGATTTATCAGGCACGTGTTTTTAACCGTTTAGCAGTTCCCCTCTACGTCCAGAGTGGTAATCAAAGCTGGTCCTGAAGCATCACTGCATTAGAGGTTAAACTGATGTTGCGCTACTCTGTGGATGGCAAAAAAATGATTTCATTGCACTTGTTCCTTTTAAAGTGTTTAATTATGAGAAAGAGATCTATTTTTGAGTTGCATTCCACCACTAGCATTGATTGCTAGTGTAAAAGTGATTTACATTTACTGACATTGTTTTGATTTTTTTTTTTTTTGGTTAATGGAATTTTACTGACTGACTATACATAGAAATGAAGGGCTATGTTGTTTTTTTATTCTTTTATTTCATCTGGTGAAGTGAGATTTATTTTACATCTTTGCATGCACTCTGAAGTAGCACTTTACACTTGTTTTTGGATTAGGGTGACGGCCAAATCTCCTGTTAGTTAAATGTTGTTTCATCTTCTGCATTCCTGTTTGTAAAGAGGGCCGGACATAGAAATATTATATGTTAAAATCTAAAATTTAGAGAGAGGAAGTACTACAATTGAAATTTAAGCATAGGGGATGCTTGAAATTTGTTTCATTGATTAAAAAAATGGAAATTGCACTTGAACAGTACTGCAATAAATAAAAAATAAGAAATCCAACATCTCAGAGTGATCATATGGTTCAAAGCTGTGGCAAGAAAATTTATACAACATTGCAACTACTCGGAAAACAAGAAGAAACAAGTCCAACACTGTAAAATGCATTTTTTAGACAGCCTGTAGTTTCTGTTTACTATACGTCTTCACTTTGCCTTCCAGTATGATTTTACAGCAGTTCAACTTTGCACAGTTTAGGTTGCTGAAGTGTTGTTAACTGGGGCTTTCAGAGGATTGAACATAATATGACAGATTATGGAGTATTACATAATGGTTGTGTTAAAAAAAATACTGAGGATATCTTCAAATCAATTATACATATACATACACACATATATGCACACAAGAGATTGGAGTCAAAAATTAAAAACATGTAGGTTTGAAATCCAACCAGCAGTAGTCAGTAGTTAGTCAGTTGATCTTATTCTTTCACTTTGCCATAGAAGTGCAATCACAATATAGTAAAAAGGATCTTCACACTGCAAAAGACTCTTGGAATATTTTTCTCTTGGTCACAATTTGAAAAATAAATCTAATGGACTGACAGCAGGATTGAAGGCAGTTAAGAACCTAAATGAACGTTTAAAATTATATGTAAAAACATTAAATATTTTTCTCTGATTTTAAATATTGGTCAATATTGGTCTATTTTAAATTGTTGTGAATGATTGGCGGGCATGTGAACAACAAAAGTAGTTACTTCAGCCACAATTAAAACTGAACAGCTATAAACATGTTGCTTCACAACACGACAGGATAGCTTAAATCTAAATCAACTGCAGATTAAAGTTTCTACTCACAAATCTTCAACAATTTCATCCACATATGTTACTTGGTCGACCAGCTTTTACTGCCATCACGATCACTCAGAATAAAGACTAGTTTTTATAAGAACTCAGGTAGTCTGCTCCTTATTTTAAAGCCCTGTCATCGTCCTTCTGGGGTTCGCATGGAGTCTTGGACCAATGGTCTTCTTCAGTTTTAATGGTACTGACCTTCAACAGTCTTTCAGAAACTTCTTCATGTGACTCTGCAATCTCTGGTAGGACTTGTTGGTGATCTGCCTGCCCTCCAAGCTCCGTGTCCTCCATCTCTCCAGCCACCTCTCCTGTCTCCTGCGTGTTTTCGTCTGAGCTCGAGTCCTCCATGACATACAGGTTCCTCATTGAGTCTGCCACTGCTTCTCTCAGCTCGTCCTCAGACTCCTCAAAGTTCCTGACGAGACCATCGTAATGGAACAGCATTTATTCATCATCATTGGGTAGCTTTATGTTCTTAACATTCAAGTTCAAGTTTCTCATTATGTCTTCATATTATTTAAGAAATCTGATATGCAAAAATAACATGGAAATCAAACTTTTTTTAAACAATTTATTCAGCATTTCAGGATTGGTGAACAGAAATTATTTACAAATAATAATTTACAAACTATCAAAGGAAATAGTTTTTCATGTTATGTTACTCTACAACAACACCACTGGCTGTATAAAATGCATCTTCTTTTAGCTTCATAAAGAAGTTCCTTTGATGTTTTAAAGCAACATCTTCTGGCTCTTCACTCTTTAGTTCACCACAGTAGGTCATTGTGTTTCGCATATCGTTTATGTCCTTTCTGACAACAACTCTGCTCATTCATCTGGGCTTCAGACAGCACTGTGCGAACATTGTGAGCACATTATTCCTGTTTTATCCTCACTGCACTGGTTGCCTGTCCATTTTAGAGTTCATTTTAAAATCATGTTATTTGTTTTTAAATCTTTGAGTGGTCTTGCTCCGCCCTACCTGTCTGAGCTGTCGCATTTGCACTCTTCTTCCCAGTCACTCAGATCAGCTGACTAGCTGCTTCTGGATGTACCGAGGACTCGGCGGAGGCTCAGGGGGGACAGGGCGTTTGCTGTTGTAGCCCCCAAATTGTGGAACGCGTTATATCAGACAGTCTTCATCCTTGACCATTTTTAATTCATCTCTTAAGACCCACCTTTTCTGCCAGGCTTTTAACCCAGCTTGAGATGTTGATTTTGACTTTAATTTTTAATTTCTTTTAATTAATTTTATTTTTTATTTATCATCTTAGTCTATTCATTTTATTCTCAATTTCTATCGTTGCGGTTTTTATTGTTTGTTTTTGAATCTGTGTTTTTGTTGCGCAAGTGTATTTTATGTTCAGCACTTTGGTCAGTGGTTGGTGTTTTTAAAGTGCTTTATAAATAAAGTTGGCTTGGCTTGGCTACCCTCACAAAAACATGCAGCAGTCCTGGGCTATACACTGCCTCGCCTGGCCAGCTGGGGCACCCAGGGGGGTGGGGAGGACCTGGCTGGAATAACGTGATCCTTCCATGCAGTACTTCCGCCAGGGAATCCCATCCCCTCGGGTGAAAAGAAGGGCCTGGTCACTCCTCAGGTATAGAAGGAGACTCGAGGTCAGTGCAGGGCCCTCCCAGGGTTGGCAGAGGGAGTGCAATGTCCTGGACTACAACTTAGGTAGTGAGCACAGGGTGGTAAAGGAAAAGAATCTGGTAAAAAAAATAAAAAATAAAAAAAATTCCCAAAAAAAGAGAACACCAGCTTTTGAACAGCACATCTGGGTTAAATTCCTTTGATGTCGTAAAATGAACATTTCTTGCATGTTTCCATGTAAAAGGTAATTACAAACTTTACCCTCATTTTTATAATATTGTTTTAATCAATTTCTTTGTTGTATAAGTGATTATTTTAAACTGGCTAACCCACATGATATACAAACCCATCCATCCATCCACTGACTCCCGCTTATCCAATGTCGGGTCGCAGGGGCAGCAGCTTCAGCAGGTAAGCTCAGATGCCCCGATCCCCAGGCACCTCCTCTAGCACTTTCGGGGGAACACCGAAGCGTTCCCAGGCCAGCCGAGAGACATAATCTCTCCAGCATGTCCTGTGTCTGCTCTGGAGCCTCCTTCCGGTCAGACATGCCCGGAACACCTCTCGAGTGAGGCGTCCAGGGGGCATCCTCACTAGATGCCCGTACCACCTCAACTGGCTCCTCTGGATGTGAAGGAGCAACGGCCCGATACCATGTCCCTCCCGGATGACTGAACTTCTCACTTTATCTCAAAGGGAGAGCCCAGCCACCCTATGGAGGAAACACATTTCAGCTGCTTGTATCCACTGAGGCTGCTGTCTGCTTGGCCTGTCGGTACCTGTCTGCTGCCTCTGGAGTCCGACAGGCTAACCAAGCCCTATAAAACTCCTTCTTCAGCCTGACGGCCTCCCTCACCTGAGGTGTCCACCACTGGGTTCAGGGATTGCCGCCACGACAGGTACCAATGACTTTGCGTCCACAGCTCTGGTCAAGCGCTTCAGCAACGGAGGTTCAGAACATGGCCCATTCCGACTCAATGTCCCCCACCTCCCTTGGGATGTGGTTAAAGCTCTGCCAGAGGTGGAAGTTCAAGATCTGTCTGACAGGTTCTTCTGCCAGACATTCCTAGCAGACCCTCATAATACATTTGGGTCTATGTGGTCTAACCATCATTTTCCCCTGCCACCTGATCCAACTCACCACCAGGTAGTGATCAGTTGACAGCTTAGCTCCTCTCTTCACCCAAATAATAATAATAATAATAATAATAATAATGATAATAATAATAATAATAACAACAATAATAATAATAACTCGCATTTATATAGCGCCTTTCATGGAACCCAAGGTCGCTTTACAAGGTTGAGAGTGTCCTGAACAGACAGCCGCAGGTCAGATGATACGACTATAAAGTCGATCATCAAGCTGTGACCAAGCGTGTCCTGGTGCCAAGTGCACTTCTGGACACTCTTATGTTCAAACATGGTGTTTGTTGTGGACAAACCATGACTAGCACAGAAGTCCAATAACAAAACACCGCTGGGGTTCAGATCAGAGAGGCCGTTCCTCCCAATCACACCCTTCCAAGTCACACTGTTGCTACCCACGTGGACGTTGAATTTCTCCATCGGTATGAGGGAGTCTCCTTTTGGAGTGCTTTCCTGTACACCCGTCAGGGACTCCAAGACGGTTGGGTACTCTGAACTGCTTTTCACTGTGTACGCGCAAACAACAGTCAGGACCAGTTCCCAGACCCGAAGGTGCAGGGAAACTACCCTCTTATCCACTGAGGAAAAACTCCAACACTCCCCCCAAGCAGGGGGATTATAAGTAAGCCCACTCTCGCTCTGCACTGTTCACCATGGGCAACTCCAGAGTGGAACAAGGTCAACAACCCCTCTCAAGGAGATTGGTTCCAGAGCCCAGACTGTGCGTTGAGGTGAGCCCGACTATATCTAGCCGGTACTTCTCAACCTCACACACAAGCTCAGGCTCTTTCCCCACCAGAGAGGTGACATTCCATGTCCCGACAGCCAACAACTGAGGGTCAGCACGCAGAGACCCCGCCTTCGGCCACTGCCCGTTCCACATTGCCCCCGACTCCCATGGCTTCTCCTGCCGGTGGTGGGCCTTCAGGATGGGTATACAAACCCTTCTTCATAAAATCAACTAAAATAACTGAACAGAAGAAGCCTTTGCTCACGTGTCATCATCGTCAGACCTCGGCTCCAGGCGCTCTTCATCTATCTCCACATCGGAGTCCTCTTCTTTCTCTTCCCTACTCTCCTCTTTTTCTTCATCCTGCTCTCTTCTGTCAGTCTCAGGCTCTGCATCTGAGAGATAAAACACTTCAGTGTCCTCTAATCATTTTGTCAGCTTTTGTACTTTACTGTTTAGCAGTAAAAACACTTCAGAACCATTCAAGTTGCTTAGATTTAACTTTTATTTATTCAATGAGTTATTTATTTATCAGTGTATTTATTTAAATTGCGTTGCCTTTAATAAACTAAACTCTGCTGCTGCACTGTGGATCCGTTTGTCAAACCTGCATCTACAGAGTCCAGAGTTGATGACGTGAGTTCAGCCTGAGCCAAAGCGTTCAGCAGGCTGTTGGGCGGTCCGTCCACCCAGTTCCTACGACAGACTACATCTTCACCTGAGGGGGAAGGAACACATACATTACATGGTTGATAATGAACCACTCTCTCAAAACGAGCTCTATGAAGTCAAATTTCTCCCAAATGCTAACAGCACTAACTCATGTTTGATAAGTAGGAGTGAAAAAAGTGGGACAGTTTTACAAGATTTTTCTTTTTTCTTTATATTTCAAACTAATTACAGATGTGCTGCACCTGTTTCAGCCTCAACTGCTGTGTTGAAGACATGGTTTACATCCATGTTGTTAAGTCCATCCAGCAAGGTCTTTGGGGTCCTTTGGCTCCAACCCCTTCTCACCTCTGACCAATCCTTAAGTTTCAACTCCTCCCCTTCCTGAAAGCTCAGAGTTCGGTTCAGAAGGTCCACTTCCTGCTCATGAGGTCAGTTATGGATAAAAGGAAAAAGAGGAAGAGGAACAGTGAAAATTATGATTTTTTCTTAAAGAATTTTTGTCTTCGATCTCCCACCTTGCCATCTTTTTTTATGCTCTCTTCTGTCTTCTCTCCATCTTCTTTTCTCTCTTCATCATCTAACCTGATCTCGAACATGATTCCCTTCTGCAGACAAATGAGAATGTGAGCAAAAGAATTATTAAGTCCTCATCATCCGCCATGCTCAAACTGTCATCTTTGTTTCTTTGTTCCTCAGGTAGAAATATGTTTTCTTGAAAGTGATATTCCAGTCAAGAACTAAACCGTACCTCTTTAATCGGCTGCTGTAATCTCACCTTATCTTTGTGTTTTCTCTGCAGGGTTTTCTTTTCATCTCTGTTTTCTTCTCTGATTTGCCTCAGAGCTGCTTCAACATCCTGCACAAGGAAACCGACACAGAAGGAAACCATGGTCGTGACATATTACTGCTCCTGTCTGAATGTGTGAAATGAATACTGTTTCCCCAAGAATTAGTTCTGTTTATGAATATCACCAAAATGAAAAAAACAGACAAACGTCTGTGCAACATGCCTGCTGTGTACCAGGTAATCCACACCATCAACGTCTGTGTTGTGGTCAACCCTCTGGTCACACATGCATGTCAGGGAATGTGATTCTTTACAGTTCAGTCCAGTTTAAACAAACCTCCAACAGTGTCTCCAGCTAATCAACTAGTTTTGGATTTTTTTTTCTCAAATGTGAAGACCCTAACCTCCTGCAATGTGAGGACTGAGATCATGAGTCCTCATTGCTCACATTTTCCAAATACAGTAAGCTATATGCAATTTATTGGGCTTAATGGGTTCAGTTTCACTTCAGACTTTGGTATCTAAGGTGATACAGTATATTGAATCTTTACGATGCTTACAACAGAAACCTGATGAAGCTATCATTAATTGCAAGAACATAAATGTGCGAGTTAGACTGGTTTTAGGACGTATCAATCTCCTGCTGAGTTTAGTTCCTTCAGCTTCTACCAGCTGCTGTGGTCAGAGCCAGAGAGAAAGAAAACACTAGAATTCATTTCACAAGCTGATAGCAGCTCTAAAAGTTTTCATTTTACACAGGCTGAGAAACACAGCTGCAAAACTCTGAAAAATGCCACATATTTCAATCCACACTGAGGTGTAACACAGTGAAGTAGTACAGCTTGTTGCAATAATCAGGCTGCAGTAACCAATGCAGAACATGATATACTATATGTCAGTCTACAATGAGTGTGAATTGAGATGAAACACATTTTTCCAGACATTTTTAAACTGAATATTTCATAATTGAGAGAAACATTTTCTAAACTGATCACTTATCCTGTTAACAACATCAAGAATATATCTGAAGAGTATCTATACTGTACTGTATATTGGCTTTAAATATGTAGACTGTAACATCATAAGCCAAGACAAAATTTTACAGTGACAGGAATGTGTATGACAGAACTGATTTCTTGTCAGTGTTTACCTGAGCAGGTGTTGCTTTCTGCTCTTCTGTACATTCTGCATGAGGTTCCGGGTCTCTGGGTTTTTCCACGATAAAGGTTCCATGTGTGTGTTGTGTCTGAGTTTGGCAGGTGACATGGTGAAAATGCATTGTTCACTTTAATGAAACAACAGTTGTTTCCTGAACTTTAACTGCGGTTTTGAATACCATGTCTGTACGTTTATCTGCATCTGTTTCATTACATGAAATGTTACATGAAATGTTTTGAAGACAGTATCATTTAAAGATGCAAAAGTTCTAAATAAATCATCATGACTGCTCCGCTGCCATGTACCAGAGACCACTCAACATATTCGTTTAATGCTGGTTATATAAAGTAGTCATTAACAGTTGTTTTCAAGGGTGCCATACTAATTAACTTTGTTCTATACATGAAGTATTACCATATTGCAATACAGTTTAGATGCCTCCGTTTCAGCTTTCTGCCTCATCTGTCTCATCTCCAGGTGATACTGTTGTCTGATGAGATCCAGCTGATGCAGATACTCCTGCACATGCACAGAACCACATCCATTATATTTCATTTACACCTGTATGATGTTGTTTCTTCTCTGAAATGGCTTGTTCGTTGCACCTGCTGACCATCCTGTCTCCTGTCCTGGGGTGTGCATGGGTGTTCACAAGCACCCACTTCCTGCTCCTGTCCACCAGGCTTCCTGCTGCACTCAGCTGTACATGGGCGAAGACCCTGATGGTTAGAGGAAAAAGTCAGTCGTAAGTTACTCTCAGTCATGTTTAATGGAAGGTTAACTCCATACACTTGGCGAAAAGTGCATTGATTGTAATGAATGTAAGCACAATTAGAGCAAATTATATGTATTTCTTCCACTGTGTTCTCTGTTATTTTAGAATTCCTTTGTCAGTTCAGCTTGTACTTTTTATTAATTTAATTATGTTAAAGATTTCTAAAGAGTCTGAATCTGCATTTGTTTAATGCTGGTTATATAAAGTAGTCATTAAAACTATGTGAAAGCCTTAGTTGCCAGTGAATTTTAGAGGGAACTCGTTTTCATTAAAAAACATCGCAGTTAGACGGTATTTAAGCCAACGCTGCCGCTCAGCTCTGTCTTTCTGATACTCAGTGGGGCGTAACTATAGCGACTTCTGCTGCTGTGACGTCACGTGCATGCCCTCTATATTGAAGTTTCTGATTCAGTGTTTTATATAACTGGATGAATCATTGGAATTGTTTTCGTTTCGTAAATCACTGAATCATTTACATGTATGATTGTTAAAGAGGGTAGCTTTCCTGCACAAGTCTAAACGCCAAACTTTTCTATTTTTTGAAATTCATTAAGTTCTTATAAATTTCAATGTGTTTTAATTTTTAAACCAATATGTGCTTTGTTCAAACCATCATGTACAATATAATTTTTTATTTTTCAAAAATTATTATTTTTCAAAAACAAAACTTTATATGCAAAACAGTTCTTGCGAACTGGTGAGATTTTATGTGAAATAAAAAAGAAACTCAAATGACACAAATAAAATTAAACAATTTACTATTAAATATTTGAGCTTCATTTTCAGTTTCTGCAATTCAATTTTCCTTTTCTAGGTGATAAACAGTTAGTTTTTACGAACAAGCACTGTCTGTCATGATTTGGACTTGGTGTTTGGGTATTGCTGGGATCTGCGTTTTGTTCAGCATTGGTGTTCTGGGTTCTTGTTTTCTTGTCCCTGACTTTTTCTGTTTCTGTCAGCTTTACTTCCTGTTTATTTTGAAGTTCTTTTGTTCTGGTTAACTTTCCTGATCCTCTTTTCCCTGATCTGTTTCACCTGTGTCTTGTTACTCCTCTGTGTACATAAGGTCTTGTCTTTGTCTGCTCCTTGCTGGTCTGTACTGGTTTGTTCTGGCCTGTGTTTTGCTGTATCATGCAATGCCTGTAAATAAACATCAATTTTGGATTACGCAAGCCTCCGGTCTCCTGCATCTGGGTCCTGCAATAACCTCAATCCTTGACACTGTCATGGTGTCAAATTGTGCAAACCACAACACTAAAGACAAGTAAAACGCTGCATCATCATTCAAAATGTGGAGTTACATAAGCAGTCTGTATTTCCACCAAAATGTTAAAAAGATAAACCATAAACACTTGAAGCAGAGCTCATGGCAGAGTGAGCCAGTGTGTTTTAGAGAGTTGGTCTGCTGAGCTTCGCCTTACCAACTGTTTCTCTGCTCTTAGCTTGTACTGGTTGGCCTCCTGTCTCCTCAGCAGGTATTCATTACGAGCTGCAGCCACACTGACAGACCAAAAAAGATGAACGTTCAGAAGATTCACACTCATATTGGTATAGTTACTGTGATTTCAAACAAGAAAATCTAAAAAACGACAGAGGTATTATATTATTTCCAAAATCAAGCAAAAATTGACTAAAACTTTAAAGAGCATTACAAGATGTTGAGAACTATGCATTTATGCTGACACTGTCATAAGAACGTTTTTGGCTATGTACATAAAAAGGAGTCAGCTCAGTACTTTCCTGTGTTTATCACAGGTCAACACTATGTTATATTGTACCACTGCTTATTAATTATAACTGAATATTGATGCAGATTAATCAAACAATTATATGAATATCTTCAAACTTGTGACTCTCACAGCTGGTGTGGTTCCAGAGGAGGAGCAGCTTGGTCTTCACAAGGTAGCATCATGTGGTTTACTAACTCTTGAGGAGGAAGAGGAGGAGCAGGAGGACTGTCATCCTTGTTCCTTGTCTGAAAAGCATCCAGCCGGGCATGGTAATGCTGGTAAAGGTTGACAGGCTGCTGACCACTGAATCTGTAATTACCACTACATGTTACATGCATGCCAAACTCTTTAGTCTTGCAGCAGTTTGTTAGTCTTAGCAAATGGTCCAAACTGCTCACGCTGAAGATTCACACACTTGTTGATAATCAAGTCAATTTTATTATCAGCAACTGACTGCTACATTTACTGTAAATTGGAAGTGGTATGAGTGTTTCTATCAAATAAATAACAACATTGAGTAATGTGGCTTCTGTTGTTGTTCATGTGCGGTTATATTTACTTAATTTTCAGGCCTACTACAAAAGTTAATTTTCATTATGTCCTGATTCATAAAATGTTATATTTCAAAGAGGATGCACTGTTTTCACATGACTTTACATGTGTCAGTACAAGTGTTTTTCTTCTCTCGTAATTAAGCACAATGAAGTTAGCAAAACTAGATAGCAATTTGTAAAGTAACATGGAAAAAGAACCAGAGCAACAACTGTAGGATATCTCAATAAATGGCAGATTTTCACTCACCTTTGGTTTCCTTTTAACTTGATATTTGTAGCTGGTTGACTCGCTCTTGGATGATGAGGCTAGAACAACACATAAACACAATGAGCTTTCACAACAGACCGAATACATATTTGCAGCTGACATACAACTTATGCTTTGTGACTGTTCTGGAAGGTGTTTCTAACTGTGTCATTACAATTTTTTTTCTGAAATTTATGTATCAACTTATATCTACTTATTTAACAATATTTATGCAAATCAAAACAGAAAACTTGCCATATAAAATAAATAAAACAATAAAACAATTTACCAATGATGATGCTAGATAAGTGGTCAAAACAGCTGCAGCTGGATTCTAGATAGTATCAGTCACAAATACACTTTTAGACCTCCAAGTAAAGATTTTCACATTCCAATTTTCTTCAATTCCCAGTGGAAATTTTAGAGCACATTGTGTTTATTTCTAGTATTTCACTAGTTCCACTCCATATATATCTATTTACACTAATCACAAAAAAATTAGGGGTATTCAGCTTTCAGAGGAAATTTCAGAATGTACCTAAAATACACTATTAACCTTTACAGGAGAACTTTTGAGTGCTTTTTTAGTACTTATTGCATAAGTAGTGTTCTCTAACAAGGTAATCAACCTCAAAAAGTGTCTGATCATTAAACCGACCACTAAGTGTTCTGATTCCGTTAAAATTTCTATTGAAACATTCTGACATCATGAGACCAAGATGACACCTAACAGTACCTGGCCATTGCAAGGCTTCAAACGACCATTGTGATCAGTGTCCTGTTGTGATATACCCATCACTGTTGTTAGCACTGTTGCA
>JBAMYA010000014.1:542977-565825 GCA_037176975.1 Arrhamphus sclerolepis
CAGAGGTTCTGCAAAGATGAATGGGTTAAACTGCCCAAAGATAGGTGATCCAAACTGGTGGCATCATGTTGAAGAAGAGGGTTTGTTGTTTTTTTTGTTTTGTTTTTTGTTAAATAAATTTGCAAAAATCTCAAAAAAACAAAACAAAACCTTTTCACATTGTCATTACAGGGAATTGTGTGTGTCCTATGCGAAGTTTAGGGTCATCCATTAGCTTAATTGCATACATGGCTTTGGACTGAGAGAGGAAGCCAGAGTAACTGGAGAAAAACCTCACAAACATGGTAAGAACATGTAAACCCTACACAGAAAAGTGCCAGCAGAGATGCAGCCTCCTAGCTGTGACACAGCAGTGCTAACCACCAAGCCGCCATGCTGCCAACATTATGCAAATTAAATGTACAATCTGTATTGGTGGGCTGGTTCAAAGTTGATTCAGCTGTGCTGCACATCACATTTAATTATTATTGTTTGGAAATATGGATCTGAAACAAATAGTTTCTTTTTTTGCAAGTGCTTTATTATTCACAACAACATATGTATGCTAATGCAAAATCTTCACAAAATTCTTCTTTGATCACTTTGCTCTGTTATTGTGTTTTGCATCTTTTTATGAAGACCTTTTTTTATATATATATGTAGAATTCCACTTATCGTTCACAGCCCAAGTATTGCAGTTAGTATGAAAATGTGTTAAAATTAGGTTTTTATTTCATTCAGTGTTTGTAGTTGAGGGGGGGTCACTTACACCCATCCATGCAGTCTTTACATGCACTGAATAGAGTCTATTGTGGAGCTCAGAGGTTTATCTCTATTTCTAAATGTCTTACTCACCACTGCTCCTTGTATGTTTGTGTTGGACGGCCTGCCTTGTCCACACGTAGAATCTGTCATCGGCATGTTCTTATTTACAAAGCTAATCTTGGACTGCTTCCTCCATATATAAGGTACTATATTTTTCAGGGAATCTTGGGAAGCTGTGCTCTTCATTCTCATGATCTATTCCTGCTGTCAGTTTCAAGGACTCGTACTGAGCTGGGAAAAAACTTTTAAATGCACTGCTCCCTTTGCGTGGAATCAGCTTCAGGTCTGCATGGAATGGAAGAACCTGATCTCACGAATGAATCCATGCCATTTTATGCAACTCAAACACAGATTTCTTGTTAAAAATATATGTGTTTTGATCTATGTCCCGTGCTTTGATGTAGTATTGATGTAGTCAGACTGAAAAAGCAGAATCATATGCCTGTTTTAGAGCGAGTTCCATATTAAACACAAAAATAGATCTCATTAAATATGATCTATTTGCACCTTCAAAAGATCCAATTTAAGTTATTAATATTAAAGGGACACTTACAGTTCCTTGGTTGTTATTATTACTTCAGTCGGACCATTAAGATTTGCTGTGTAAACTGCTCAACCAACAGCAGAACCGCTGTAAGAGGAGGCCTGTCGCTGCCACCAGCATCTCAAGTATGGCCCGTACACATTTATAGCTCAGATCACATTCACTTGCCATAGACCCCACCAAATCAAGTCAGCATCTATGAGTCACACCCTGAAGACTGTATCATGCGTAATGCCATTTTCTAACAGACTATGGCAATGTAAACCTCAACCCGTAACAAAATCTCCTGTCCATCAAAATTTAATGTGAATACAAGCTCTAAAACAGCACGTTTTAAGGTCAGGAGACTATATATTCTAAATCCTAACATTTTTACTTACTTGTACCTCCTAGTATTGAATTTATTTTTATTTTTTTACATGGGAAGTGATGTGTTTTACATGTCACGTGTGTATTCTGCTGTAGAAAACACAAGCTCAGTTTACCTGGGGAAATCCAAGTAAAAGGCATATTTTCTGCTGGGCGCTCCTTCACCAACACTCATGGCAGCTGTAGTAAAATGACCCCTGGCCCAAAGCCGTTAAGCATGACAAGTGCCGATGTCAGCACAGGGAGGACTTCCCCTGGCCTCAGTATCTCTGAATCGCGGTCATCGGCCCAGGATATGTCTGACTTTCTACATTATGGTGAGCTGAGCAGTGCAGCAGGTGGCGTGGAAGCTCTGAACATGGTGCAGCACATGAGCCTGGATGCCAGAGGGTAATCTGAAATGTGTTCAAAAAAGAGCAAGACTGCCATCTAGTGACAGACATGCATGCTGGTCATCAAGTTGCATTTCTGGTCGTTCTTTATATTGGTTCTTTCACTGTTGAAGTGACTTTTGCTGGTCAAATAATACAGGATGTGGCATGAAATGATTCTATAGGAGGATTTAAGGGTCTAAAGCAGACTACAAAGGTGGATGTAAACACTGATATAAAACACTGTGCAGAAGACAGATCCTTTTATCTCTCTCTCTCTCCATGACACGAACAACTGCTGTGACTGCCAACTGCAGTTTATTTCTATTCACTGAATGAACCTTTCACATGTTTCTGGGTCAGACAAGGCCAGGTGAAGGGACTGGATGGGTTACTATACATCGCACACCAAAATGTAAGTCGTAAAAGAATGAGGAGGTCAAATAAGCATATCAAAAATAAAATTCACGGAAAAAGACGCTGAATAAATTTGCCATAAATCCCAATGCTGTGCACTTCCTGTGCAATTAATACTAGAATAAATTCAAAACATCATTATAACCTCTCAATAACTGCATTATTTATGCTTATGCTGAGACTTTCTGTTGAAAATGCAAACCCAAGAAAAGCAGAAAAATACAGACATAAAAAAGCACAACAATAAAAACAACATGCAATAAACACATACCAACTAGTCCAAATTTAAAAAATAAAAATGTATCTGGATTTGTAAGCTATTCACACAGGATTGCAAATTGTGCTCAAACTCAACAAATTAACTTTCTGTTTGGGTAAAAGGAATATAAATTAGTGTACACAAATCTTGAAAGCATTGCTTCTGACAGTAAACCTCCACTCATAAATCACAAAACTTTGAGCACAGTCAATAGATATAGAGAACAGATATCTATATTTTGATCTATTTATTTATTTATTTTGTGGCTTGTATTTGGGGGGCTCCAGAATACAAACTTTTTTTTTTTAGCAAAAAAAAAAAAAAATACTCTTCGCATTAATAATCCAAGAGTTGTCTAGAATTTCCTGTCCATACTACAAAACTTGAAGAAGGAATTATTTGAATAAATCAAGCAACCTTTTTTTTATGCTCGGTGCTTGGATAGCCCAGCCAATGTCACAGTTTATAATATAGAAAAACATACACGTCTTAAATTTTGATTTGGACCAGAAATGTCAATGCTCTCTCTCAATCCAGCAGCAGGAGAGAAAGTGTGCAAGGACAGATTCATGTCCAATCCACTTTTGTGTTTGGACTGTCTGGAGAAGAAATAATGCAACACTGGGAGCACCAAAGGGGCTCGCAGGTTTGCTTCACATTTTGCTCTTCAGCTCAATTTCTATTAAAGACAGAGTAAGTGATTTCTTGATGACGTCACATCTCCCTCGACTTTGATGACTGGCTGCAGAAATGTTTGTTATGGCATGCAGGTAGTGGATATATTCAAGAATATATCCAATTAAATTCAACAAAAAGTATTCTCGGTTAGAAATCACGTAGAGTTGCTTACTCTGCCTTTAATGAACATACAAAATTGTTGTTCAGAGGAATATAATGTTACTAATGGCCCTCGTCCACTAGTACCTACTCAGCTCGACTCGGCTGAGGTTTTCCACAAGGTCATAGTACCGGCTCGTTCCTCCTTTTTTCGTACCTACTTTCCTGGGGTTCCAACCGGGCTGAAAATGCAACGTAACAAGGAATGCAGGCCACTGATTGGCCAGAGAGTGACGTCACTGATGAGTCATGAGAGTAACTCCTTCATTCCTGCTATATTTAAAACTCTGCAACAGTGACTGCGATTTACTTTACCTTTACAGCTTTATTTTTAAGACTAAACTTTGATACGGCTAAAAATGGCAGGCAAGCCTTCTCTGTGGTGCAACGAGGACGCCTCAACAGCCTTGTTTGTTGTTTTCGCATATGTGACCAGGGTTGTCGCATATAAAGACGTTACCGCCTTACCGTGAAGGCCCCACCCACATCGAGGTGGTACTGAACTGTAACGGAAATCGACTGAGGCCGAGATGAGTCGAGTCAAGCTGAGTTGGTACCAGTGGAAAAGGGCCATAAATGGCGATGAAGCAGTGATGCACCAGCCGGTTTGCATACACATTGCTTAAGTTTGTGGAAGAATTATCATTTCCATCTGAGCAGAGGTGGTCAGAAAGCTGATAGCTGATAGCCAGCTGTTACATCAGTCCACATGACTTTCTTTCATTAATAATGTTGTATGGTTAAATGAAGTCTTTCAACATTCACAGATTTGACCTGATGTGCTTGTCAGATCTGGTCCAAAGACCACGTCTTAGATGTTCGAAGAAAAGGTTAAACGTTATATATTCTATGATAGAACAAGAAACAAACTACACCACATTAATTAAAGTCGATAGTATTTACCAACGTCAAACATCTGGGTGCTTTGATCCAACGCTGCCTTTTTGTGGGTCAAACTTATCATTCAGCACCAGTTATTCATTCATGTTAGTGCAGTCATGTGTTCATGAGTTACTAAGATTAGCTGTCAGAAATGCATGAAAATCACGAGCTAATAACACAAACCTCATCACAAGGCAAAAGAAAAAAAGTGTAAATGATTGATGCCCAATTGAAATCTTATTATGCGGAGAAAATAGTTGATGGAACTGACCCATACAAGATGGCTAGAAAGGATTAGGCACATGATTAAAATGACCTAACCGATGTGTAGCACCCCGACAGCTTTAACGATACTTTTCATGTCAAAAGTGCAAACACCTTGGAGGAACTTCAGGCCTCCAAGTCTCTCTAGCCTTAGTTTGTGTGAGGCTAGGTGACGATTTGATGAGCATTTCTAAATGATGATGAGCATTTGTAAATTCCCCCCCAAAAATGTTAAATGAATACATGTTGCCAGGGCCTACATATTTCATTGAGTCTAGAGTAATTACTGAATTGAGAACCAAATCATAAGCATAGAAATTATTTGTCTCACTGAAAGAATCACTTGTCCCACAAAATGGTGAACAGTTTGTAACCCAGAAGTTGTGACATCACGTGAATACCGTCATCAGCGACTTTACCCCCAACCCCTGTTACTCCTGGTATGTTTTTCTGGTTAATATAATATACATAAGATAAACCAGTTGTGCATGCATTTGTCAGTCAATGCAGTCTTCTAACCTCAACTGCAGAACTGGACACAACTGGACACAACTGGACACACCTGCGCAGTTAATTATTTGTGACCACATAGCGTTTTTCCCATGATTGTAATCTTCTCTCCTAAAGGTCAGAGTGTGACGCGGGTCCACACGAGTGCTAAAATGTGCCATCGAGGTGAAAATATTAGCTGACAAGATGACTCCTAGTTTTCTGGAAAAAAAAAAGTCTGTAGTGTAGAGCAAGATTAAAAATGAGAATGTATCTAATTTTACATGAAAGTAAATACTGTTCAACTTACAATCGTTTACTGCGAGTTTGTGATATTTAAGTGATGTTGCTCCACTGTTTTCACTTCTATTGCAAACTGTATGAAGACGCCTTTTGGGTCTTTTTCTGAAGGCAGATTTGATATTTTCTTCAACAGGAAAAATGTTATTTTCTTTTCTCTTCTCACAGTAGATTCAATAACGTGTCACATGCTGATTAGCTGTTTGGCTCTAATGAACAAAAAAAGCACATTTGAAGATTCAAAGCCTTTGGTTAAACATTGTGTTTTTCCATTTCATTTGGTTTATGGAGACTAATATAAACCACAGCTGGGTGCTAATACGATGTGTGTGTGTGTGTGTGTGTGTGTGCGTTGTTCACCAGTACCACCTGGGATTTTCCTGAAGAATTTTTAATTTTGGCAGGTGTGACATTTAAAGCTTTGAGACCAAATCCAGCCTCATAAAGTGCCGCTGCCCCGTCCTCTCAACATTTTCTCTTTTTTTTAAAAAATCCTTTAAAATACTGAGTTAATTCGTATTTTTGTCCCGTGTGACATTAAAACATGATCAGTTGAGCGAGAGGCGTTTTAAAGGGTTCATTTCATTCTTCCAAAGGGGCCCCACGGTCAGGAAATAAACACACTTGTGGAAAATGAAGTATGATGGGACTGTGAAACCCTTGTAAAGGCAATAAGATTTAGAAGGCTAAACACTCAAACATGTAGACAAGGTTTCCTCTGCAGCTACACTCGTGAAAAAGAAAAGGCACCTTATTTCAAATATCAGGGCATAATAAAAAGAAGGAGAGGGAAAAAGCTGGTCCTCGCTAGTTCTTAAAATTGGGTAAATAAAACCTCTGCAACAACACATGGCTTTTTACTTCTTCTCATTATTTAACATTAAAAAAAACGGAAAAATGCAAAAGGAATGTGCGATCAAAATCAAGCATCCCCTTATTGCTTCCACAGGAATTAAGAGGGTACGTAGCAGCCAGATGCTGCAGATTAAATGCACTTAAATGTTCACAATTTGAGATTATCAGTTGGGTGGGTGTTTAACACAATGCCGAGAAGGAAAGACCTGAGCAATGAGCTCAGAGAAGCTATTTTTTGCTGGAAATCAGTCGGAAGGAACTGAAATAAACTGGAATCCATCATTCAGTCACAAGCTAAAAACATTCAGTTCAGTACAGGAAATCAAAGCAAATTTGCTACATGGTTGATCTTTTCAACAGTAAGAAAAAAAACTTGGGAAAACAAAACAAAACAGGAGCTTGTGACTCTACGGGCCTCATTTAGTGTTAGATTTTAAAGCTCCTGTCAGAACATGAACATGGAAGAACATGGCAGCGTGGCTTATGTCTGAGTCTTTAAGGACTTTGACGTGATTTGCAGCCACGGGTCCTGGAAGCCTTGTAGTCATTGATTTGAGCATGAAAGTATTTCAGGGTCATTCAACGGAAACGATCTCAAATGGACCACCAAATCTACAACAGACCGCCTGAGAAATAAAAACACCAAAGTGTTACAGAAACCCAAAGTTCAGGCCTCGACCTGATTTAAACATTGTGGCAGGACCTCGATAGACCTGTTTGCAAAAAAAAAAAAAAAAAAAAAGTCGTAAGAACTGAGAGCCTGGATTCCTCTACAATAACATTTTATAAAGTCATACAGAGGACGAATACTTTTAGGTTGCTGCTGCTAAAGGCGGCCGATCATGTTAATACACAGCTTCGTCCTTCTTGTTTAGTCCCAGTTATATAAATGATGAAACTGTAATATGTCATGTATAGCTCTATTTATTCAATTTTAAGACCCGGTAAGGACACATGATTTTTTTATGTCCCGGTATGTAAAACTTGGGCTTAATTTTTCACATCTGCACATAAAACATGTTTACCACATCAACCGGGCCTCGGGACAATAAATTCAGGCTAAGTTACTGAGCCTATAAAGTCAGGCATGATCTCCCAGATTTCAGTGGTGGACGACTGCAGGCGAGGCCAGCTGAAACCAGGGCAGCTCCTTCTAAACACTTGCTCTGCGGGTTGTGGTGGTAACGCCCCGGTGGTCGGGCACTCACATGGTCCGACAGGCTTCAAAACTCCTGCCAAGTTCAGACCATCTTTAGCCTGGTTTTGGCTTCAGGCCTGAATGGGTCTCTGCAGGCTCGTGAGACTGAAGCAACCTTAAATCAAATGTCCTTTGTGTGTGGTGACCATGACATTAATCTATTTGAAGCTTAACTGTACATTAATATAGTTTATAGCAACTGCTGTATCTCGGGCCATGGAAGAATTATGTGTTGCAAAAGCTGACAAACTGTGAGAAAACCCGAGAGAGTTTATTTGAAAAATAAAGCATGTCACTGATCAACACTGAATTACATCATGTCAGGATGTCATAACACACAAAAAACCCAAAGTGTAATCCATCTGGTCCAGTCATGAAATAAAGCTGAAGGGACAAAGCAGGTGGCTGTTTTAGTCAAATTATATATATAAAAAAAACGTTCAGAATAATTCATGCGATGGTCAGCACAGCCCTCTCTCTCTTCCTCCTCCTCTTCTTCTTCTCCTCCAGTCGCCCCGTTGCTTCAGCGAAGAACATCACATCCTCTTTGCTCTCAAGCTCCCGTTGAAGGAACTGAAGGGCGGCGCTGTTAAAGCCCATCACATCCTGACACACACACACACACACACACACACACAAAGAGAGAGCGCAGATAACGGAGTGAGGAAATGGACAGCAAACAGGTTACAAGCATGTAATCAACAACCTCTGTTCTTCAGATGTTACTTACTCTGATTTCACACACTTTCGAGAGCGTACTGGTCCTGAGCTCATCGATGACGGACAGCAGCATCTGGTTACTGGTGATCTGGCCAAAGTGGATCCTGGAAACAAACTGTGATGTCAGCTCACTTCTGACCACAACCGGATTAGAACAATCAGCAGCAGCTGCATTTACAGTTAACATTCGTTCGTAAAAACCTAAAATTTCAACCGGTGTTGCATCATCGTCTTACGTGTAATTCAGCTTTGATTTGTTCACTTAAGATTGTTTTCAATCAAATAAGCTGAATAAAACATAACTTGTCACCTGTCATATTGCACAACATAATTTTCTTCTTTTTGTGTGGCCTGTGTATGAAGAGAATAATAATTCAGCTTTTAGGGAGTGTGGTAGCACACAATAAACCAGTATGTTTATTTAAATATCTCAAATTAATATTTTACAGGATGTGTTTTGTTGGTTTCAGCTCATGCTTATTAGTTTTCCTTCCTCCTGGGGTTTCTTACCACACACACACACACACACACACACTTACTTGAGAAGGAAAAACAGGCAGCGGCAGACCAGCTCCACCTCCAGGCCCTGCTGGATGTAGCTGCTGAAAAGCTTCAGCAGTTCAGGAACGTAGGGGAACGGCAGCACTAGCAGGGAAACCTCCAACTCGCTGTTAAAAACCAAAGCACACAAGCATGTTAAAAGGCAAAAAATAAAAAAAACCAACATGGACGGACGGCTTTGAGAAAGGGCGTCATCTTACCTCGACCTGACTTTCTTTATGACGTCTAAAACATAGCGAGACGGCTGCAGGAGGGACAGTCACAGACTTAGTTACAACTTACAGGTGACGACAGCCTCACAAACGATATGATCCGCTTTATCATCCACAAGTTACACAATGTAGCGGTGAGACCGTCTTTCCTCATACTGGTCTTACTTACTGAGACGTTTCCAAATGCCACCAGAATAGGGTTGGATTTCGGAGGAGGAAGCTATTAAGGAAAAAGAAAAAGAAAAAGGAATTAAATATATCTAGTAAATCCTGATAGTGACAGCACATTAATGCATGAAAAATGACCGCAGTAAATCTGAGGGGCTTTGTATCATACGTCCAAAAACAGCACATCAATTCAAAGTTACAGCTTCAAATACTGGGATGTTTTTGCAGTTAAATTATATGATATTTTATGGGTTTAGTTGTAACTGCTGGACACATCAGTCCAACATGATATTTGAGAATATCTGTGCTCCATCACACTACCCCGTCCGTGGAATAACTAAGGTTATTCGTGATGACTAAAACACATTTCTACCTCTTTGCCAGCGTTCTCACAGGCGTATTTGTGCTCCTCCATCTTTCGGACTTCCTCTTTGTAAAGCTCCAGGGCCTCCATGATTCGCTCCGCCTGCAAAGAAATTAAGCAACAAGAACATCAGCACACAACATATAAAATTGCTCATTTGTAATTTTTTACTATCTGAAGAGCACGTTGACAGATGCGCGGATGTCTGCCAAATTAAAAGACACATATCTCGCTGTGCCCTGTTCCTTCTAGATTTAAAAGGGGGAGTGGTGTCAAATTAAATGTGCTTTTTGACTTATAAACTGACCCTTTCTTCATAAGTGGCTCAAATCTCTTCTTAAAATTGTCTGAATTGTTTATCCAAAGCCTCCTCAAGTTAATTTAATGCTGATGCATAAGTTGGAGCCTGCATGCAGTGTTTTATTTTGAAATTCCACCGGATTCAATCATATGTTTCTGCCTCTCTGGACGTTCTCGTCAGATTTGACTATTCCTCCCTGCTTTCATCCAAATCTACAGATGTGAAAGTACAAAGAAAAAAATGAATAAATAATTCTAGACATTTTTCAATTATTATTACTATATTTTAAATGAAATATTTATTTTATTTTATGATTCCCTTTATCTTTCTCTTCTTAATTGTTTCCTTTTATTTAAAAAAATTCTATATTATTTAAATGCATTTTATTATAATTTTAATAATAATATAATTTTATAATGCATTTTATTTAAAAAAGAAAAAGTGGTGTCCAGTCCTGAACCAGCAGTCTGCTCACAAGTCAGTTTTTCTTTTCTTTTTTTTAATCCAAGAATAGATTTTTTTTTATGTTCTTAATAAATAAATTAACAATATTCAATGTAGCTGTGTGCTCCTGTTCTCAACAAAGTGCACTTATAAACAAAACATATTACTTCCATGAAATATTACTGCATTAAATTCAGCACTTTCTTCTCAGGCAACAATACCCCAGAGATCAAAACTGGCGGCTGGCAAATAAAAGTAGCTAAAAATATAAATATTTTGAGAGGCTTTTATTTTTTAATTACAAAAAAAATCAGTAGTTGAACGGTATCACTGGCTCACAGGAGCACTTTGAATTTTGGACCTGCTCGTTCTGCTTTCCACTCTGCGTGTGGGATTTCTCCACTTTGATGTACGAAATCTAAATTTTCCAACAACCGTCACAGTTTCCCTCGCTGACACATCCAGGAACCGGCTTCAAGCACCACAAGAGCTCAACTGTTTCTGGAGTCATTTATCATCGAAGTTGCATTTACTCTTTTTTTTTTTTAAACCATCTCCAGGCTGGTGGTCATCTGGCTGCAGCTCCAGACAGGTCTGCTACAGTGGTGTGGTGTAAGAAAGCAGTTACAACTGAACTGAACCACTTCCTGAAATCATCTCTTCGTTTTACATTTCAGCTGAGCTCAGATGTAAGCGGGGCAGCGAGGCTGCAAACGCGATTCGTTCCCTGCAAACAACCGACTTACAATCAGTGATTAATTCACTTTCTGACTAGATGCAATGTAATAATCGGCGGTTTAAACCGATTCTAGTGATTCAGGACCCTGAAAAGAACTGCTCCGACCATCACCAGTCTGCTACCCCCTCTGAAGCTCTGGTTTGTCCCTTGACTGCAGCCCTGGTCTCTTTTCGGCTCAAAACTGAACCACACTCTTTAGAAACTCCAGACTTCACATGCAGTTGCTGTGTGTGAATGATTTTTAGAGCCCAAGAGGTGAAAACACTCACAGCTTTGACTGTCTCAATGGTCTTTTTGCCGGCAGGTGCTGCCTCCCCCGCAGTCTCTCCGGGTACCTGGAGAGTTAAAAAACAAAAATCAAAACAAATATTTGATGTCCTGCTTACCACCGTCTGACGCAGCCATTTATTTAATTCAAACAGGAAACCTGACTGAGAACCCAGACATTTGGATCTGGGGTCTGGTTTTGACCCCCTCCAAGAACCGAATTTTCCACATTTCCTGCATGTTTTCTGACAGAGAACCCTGAAAAGGAAGCACTCACCACAGGTGCATCTCCTTTGGCCATGCTCTCCTCAAACTCTGCTTCCCTCTCCTGTGAAAACGACGTCCATTAGAGGCACGAAGAAGCTGCTCGTTCAGGTGTTACATTGTCAAGCCTGTCGCTACGTCTCACCATTTCCCGCTCCTCCTCCAGGATGACAGGTTCCCTGGTCCTCTCCCATAGACGCAGGGACTTGTCGTGAGACGAGGACACGAGGTGGTCTCCGTTTGGGCTGATGGCCAGACACCAAACCTCCCGATGATGACCCTTTAACCCAGACAGGTAAGGAGAGTTAGGGTTAGGAGGTGCACCAACAACTGTTGGAAAGTTGTTTCACCTTCAGGATCATGCTCGGAGGATGCTCAGATTTTTATTTTAGAGGGTTGGGGTTATAACACACCTCACAGAATCATATAAAATTCCAATTAATAGCATGTTTCTTTTTTTCAGATCAAGTGGATGAAAAAAACTATTTGGATTTCTGATAGAAATATCGGCACAAATCTAACTACATGTATGTAATTTATTCTGCAGTTAAAAAAGGGAAGTTAACAAGCTTTTGCACCCATTTACTAGAAATCTTGTGAACATGAAGGGTGGTTCACATTCAACTGGACACAAATAAAACAGGAAGGACATAAAAGAGAAACAGAGGCAGATCAAGCAGGATTTCCAAGGATCAGGACATTAAAACTCAATGCAATTTTTCTTGAAAATAGAAAACACAACAAAAGAAAAGTGTCACCTAAACATAAGACAACAAGGTTATAAAAAACAAGAAGAACTCTGGGACTGTTGATGTTGAGAGGAAATTCATTCATTCATGAACTGGACAAGGAGGAGATGCTGGAGCTGCAGAGCAGGTCCAAAGGACCTCCTGGAAAACGTCCAGCACGCGTCCATAAACATGGATGATCTGGATCCGCATGTCTGGGAACGTCAATGATGACAGATGATGCAAAGGTGGATGTAGTTTTGAACACTTTTTTAAAAATAAAATAAAAAGTTGGTTCGTGTTCAGGATGATGGTTCATCTTTCCACAGATAACAAAGAAAAAAAGCAAAGGAAAACATTTAAACCTGACTGATGGAAACATGTTTTCATCCATTCCTCAAAGAATTAATAGTGTTTTACAAAAACACAATGTTCAGCTGTAAAATCATCAGTTTTACATCAACTTCCATAAATGATGATTCACTTATTTGGCCAGGAATTTTATTTGCAACACAAGTGCTCATTAAGACAAACAACTCAAGTTATTACCCAGAAATCAGTAGCTGTTGTGGGTAAGAACACTGAACCCAGTACGAGACTGTTCAGTTAACCAGTTAACCAGTTCATGAATGAGGTCATTATGGTGTGATTGTCGCAGAGCTTTTTTTGGGAAACTAAATATGAAGGAGAAGAACGTCACCTCCAGTGTCTGGATGTGCTCAAACTTGTCAGCATCCCACTGTTTGATCTTCCTGTCCTTCCCTGCTGTGAAGAACAGATGAGTCTTGGGGACGAACTGGAGGAACATGACGCTGTGGAGGACAGAGAGGATGAAGGTCAAGACGTGTGAACTGAGAGAACCTCTGAAGATGGAGGAACAGAAAGGAGGAAAAAAAAAAAACTCAGCTGGTGCTCAAAAGAAAGACAGAACGAGAAACAGGAAACATACGTCAAAACAAGAGGCAAGATGGTCACAAAAGAGTTAAAACTATCTGTGTGGAGATTCCAACAAAAGCAGAGAAATTAAACAAAACACCAGGGACGGAGAGGAGGATGAGCCAAGAGAAAACAAACAAGCGGTGAGATGAAAGAGCGGTTGCCGTGAAGTCACAGGGCGGCCTGAGTTGACAGGAAACTGACCGCAACAGAAACCAAACCGTCCTGAAAACGATTTCATCACCGCGGATGTGATGAAAACCTGTTTGTGTTCCAGTGAACTTGTGACTCGGGTCCTACCTGTCGTCATGAGCAAACATGGAGCGGTGACAGTCGCCAAAATCCAAACCCCAGATCTTTACGTTTCTGTCAGCCGAACCGGTGGCTATAAGAGAGCTGTCCTGGAAAAAGAACGTTTTCTTTTAATAGGCATCTTTTTTGATAAATATATATATGTGTGTGTGTGTGTGTGTACTACCATGATTTCAGATGGAAAAAAAACTCCCTAAATCCTGGAATAATTTCCCAAGTTCACGACATTTTCCAACACAAACAGCATATTTTTGCTCGACTGCCTAAATAAACACATCAGTGTTCAGAGGTTTGGCTAATTTTCCCCTGCCGCTGACATTTCCTCATGCTAAAAAGAATGTAGCGCATAGTAACTATCCTTTATAGTAGCTGCTACAAATTAATTTCAGTCGTAACAAAAAACCTGAAGGGATCAAACAAAGGCTGTAAGAGAGTTTAGACATGATTTTACCTAAAACCCAGCATAAGAGACGACTATGGGAGCATTTTAGCATGAGCAAAAGCGATCATCTTACAGGATGCAGAGAATGCATGTTGGCAAAACTGGCAAACAAGAATCTGCATGGTTGTGTGACATCACAGATCCAGATTAGAGATTATTATTTACGTGAATATTTGTTGTTGTTTAAGCTGGAAATTTGCGGGGAAAAAATGCCTTTGCATAAACTCCTCCTGCTTCTATGTTGTTCATCACATCCCAGCAGCCTCTCTGTCTCAGCCATCTCATGCTAATAGTAACCTACAGCTTCTAAAACCGCTTTACTTTAAGCTGCGCTGCAGACATTATGCCACCAGTTGGACCAACACAGCTACACCAAAAAAACCACTGGCACAGCATCTGTCCCACTTCTTATTTATAAGGTTCTTCACATAAACAGGCAGATTGACCTCTGCTTTACTATCCAGTCAGGTTCTTAGGAAGATATTTGGAGCATCTGACGTAATCCTAACCACCGACAGACTTTACACATGAACGATCCAATCTCACACTGCATTCTCATCGTTTTTCTGCTGGATGTTTTTGAATTATGTTCTTCTGAGCTGGAACTGCTCTTCATCACCTCATAGCTGAGATGTTTCTCATTTGTGTGCTGTGCTGCACGTTTATACTTCTGTCTGATTAAAAAGAGGGCAAAATGAGTTTGGGTAAAGGCTTTAAGAAGCAATATCCTGAAGTCTTTGAGAGTTACTGACGTACTCACATGTGAGATGTCCAGACAAAGTACAGGCAGCTTGTGTCCGTACAGAGACAAGAAGAACTGAGGAAACGAGAGGACGAAGGTTCAGTTAGGGCTCCATCTTTATCTCAAACGGTTTAGCTCATATTTTGTTTTAGTAGATTATACCTTAAGTGTGTCGGTGTAAAATATCTTGACGGTACAATCCAACAGAGAGACAGCCAGCAGTCTGTGGTCAGGAGAAAACTTCACACACAGAACGTCCTCCTCCAGCTGCAGGGTGCGAGTGTGTTTCATCGTCAGCTTCCTGCATCACAGACACGCAAAACAGCATCGTCAGGCATTTTTGTTTGTCACCAGCCACATTTCACTAACAACAGTTTCACGTTCACAGCTGTCTGCACGTTCCACACTTACGTTCCACACAATACTTGTTTTAAGACAAATGGTCCCGTTTTAAAAGCATATATCTCATTTAAGAATTCTAGCCAAGCATTTTTTTCTTACCCCATTAGCAGATTTTTTTGTTTTTGCTTAATATAAGACATTTTGACTAGATTTAAGAATACTGTAACCCTGCATTCCTACTTTCTTAGAAATCAGTTTTTGCAGTGCACCTGCTGCAACATGACTTCCAAGCATCATCGTGGAAGAACAAACTCATAAAAGTTGCCTCACTGAGCTTTAGGGCATGTGACAGATGAGCATGTTTCCGTGTAATGTGACATCAAATAAAACTGGGAGGTGACCTACTTCTGGCCAGAACCCTGATCATTCGTCAGCTCAAAGTCCCAGAACTTCACCGTCTTGTCTGCTCCTCCAGTGACGAGCCCCCTCTAGGAAACACACGCAAACAGCAAATACGACAGGACAGGGAAAGCTTATTTGAATGGCACTGGTACGTTTAGAAAAAAAATACTGAAAAACAGGCCGGCCAATCACGTCCCGCCAGCTGCCGGGTTTACCTGGTCTGGAGCCAGGCAAAGAGACCACAGGGCTCCATCATGGGCATCTAACGTTTCTAGAAGGCTTCCTGAGGCCAGCTCAAAGATCTGCAGCTTTCCACTCTGACAGGAAGAAATAAATAAATTAAATACACAAAACTGTCACAACTACCTTCTTAAACCAAAGACCATCACTCTTACAATAAAATAAAAATAAAATAAAAACCTTAGTTCCCAGGATTATCTGTCTGTCTCCGGGCACGAAGAGGGAGCAGAGGGCGTACTCACAGGCCATGGTGCGGATCACCTGAAGAGTCGATCTGTTAGAGAGAGAACATGCTGTCAGACGACTGCTCACCGACTGAAGCGCCTCGTCTCATGAATACCGTGAAGAAGTTACCTGTTCCAAACTTTGACCGTGTCTCCGGAGGCAGAGAGGACAGCCATGTTGTCCGAGCTGAAGGCCAGAGTGCGCACATCGGTTCGGTGGCCCCCCAGCGTGAGGCGAGCCGTTTTATTGGCTGTGGGGGTCTTGTCTGAGGTCTTCAGAGAGTAAGTCTCGATGGTGTTGTTCTGCAACAGCATCGCCACCTTCAGCTCACCACCTGCACATGACAGGCAGTCCAAGGACCTGTGAGGGGACAGAGGAGGAGTTAGGATGTTGTTCTGTGATTGACAGGTGCAGCTTAGCGTTCTTCCATGAACATCTAGGCTTCTAACCAAGACCACATCACTTGTCCGCACCGACCTGATCTTGGCAGAAGCTTTAATGTTTGTTAGTCTGATGATTTCGTCCTTCAGCATCCTCTCCACCACCGGCTCTTCTGTCTGTTCCACTGCTCCTTCCTGAGCTCTGCATCAGAGGTGGAGGAACACGATAAGCTCTTCAGACGACACACTTTAACAGCTAGTGCTGTTACACCAGTGGGGTCAGTATAATGAAGAAATAAAGAAAGAGCTGGGCTTGTGTTTGACTTGTTTCACTCTTAAAGGGGACACACTTTGAGAAAAAAAAAAAGAAATTCCTTTTTTTCAGAACAAGAGCATATATTTGGGTGTGTGAAGCAAGTATCAACTCCAACGCTCACGCTGATGTTACCTCAGTCTGACAATCATTCAGTGAGCTGTTCAGCTTTTCAGAGACCTTTTCACACTATCCATCCTCCACGTTGCTTTCTCAGCCTCGCTTTACAACATTTGCTGCTTGTCTAAAGTGGAAGCACAAAGGTCTATGACAGATCTCCTCAAAAGAAAGTCACATTTTTGTTCTGATCTAAGGAAGTTCTTGTTAAATAGGGAAAATAATACGTCTCATTTCATGCATTGCCTCAGTTTCTTTATCATCTATATCATTTGATGCAGGCTCTGGAACGCTTAAAGCCACTCACTGTAATGATGCTGCTTATGACCACACTGGGGCAGCAAATCACAAAACATTCATGTGTCAGCTTCTGGCTCAAGACATAACAAAGTGCACCCCTAGTGGGATAAAGTGGTCTTACAAGACATGTCTGACCATCCCCACTCCTTAGCACAGTTTTTGTCAACACAGCAGATCTGTGCCATCAGTGCTGTTGTTCTATGGAGCGGCTTTAAAAGTGGGTTGTATTCTTTGTTCAAAGGTAATAAAGAATTGTAAGTTCGCCAGAGTGATAGAAAAAATGAAGTTATTTTATAGCAGATACATTTGTGCTTTTAACAGCCAATGAATGACAAGAAACTGCAATAAAAGAACGCCAGAGTAAGTCTGAGAGGATTGAGGAAAAGTAGCATGGCTTTAAAAAAAAAAAGAAAACAAAAAGAGGGAGACATTTTATGCCCTTTAAAAAAAACATAGCAAGAATTTCCTGAGGTCTTAGGTCCTTAGGACCACCTGTCCTGCATGTTCAGCTGGTCATCAAGGTTTCCACAAGTCCGTCTGTGACCCAGTGACTTGAAGAGGGTCACACATGCCAGCGGCTCCTGAAAACCTGAACTGAAGAGTATTGATGTCCAGTAAGAGCCTCCTTGCTACCGTTGCTCAAGAGACTTCAGAGAAAAGGCTCATGGATGCAAATACTCTCCGCAGTCTCGAACTTTAAGCTTCAAAGTTTCCTCAGGGGACCTCTAATGCACTGAGTTTTCCTGATTCTGCTCCCTTCACTTCTCATCTATATGTGCGTCGTATTGGTGCTATTATCCTTTTCTTCCTCTTTTGTCCCATGGCAGATGTCCCCCGGACTAATATCTTTGTGTTTGTTGGCATCTCTTTCCTGTCCCCTAAACGCCGCAGCCAGATAACGCAGACGATGCCAGACTCTATCAACAGACTGAGGCCCAAAACAAATACGCAGGGCTGTGATACTTCAGCGTTTCTGAGATGGTAGTTACGTTAGAATCCCAAATGCACATCATTTTCCTTTCTTTTTTTCTTTTTTACATAATCTGTACATTTTGACATTAAATAGAACAAACAGACACAATATCCATAATTTATCTCTACGTCTGGATCCGACTGATTCGTTCAGAAATCTGTTACGGCTGCAGATGGCAGAGTACACAATCAGTGCTGCAGTAGAAGCAGACAAAGTGCACACAAATCAGCAGATTAAGTGTTGGCTGCACTGTCAAACAATAAAGTTAATTGATTTCCGGAGCCATCCATTTCGTTGCGCGACAAGTGGAACACGTTTCAGATGGAGGTTTACATCTGAATCATGTTCGCCCTGCCCCGTGAGGATCTGCATCGCTTTGATCAATGGCTGCTGGAACAAAATCATTTTTAACAAGTGACAGAAAACACGCAAAGCTCCCAAAGGAACAACACAAACCAGCGTCTCATCTCTGCTTACTTGGCAGCTTTCTTTTTGGCTTTCTTCAGCTTCTTGGCCATTTTTCTTTGCACTTCCTCCTCTGACAGCACCGTGAAAAGTTCCAGCACTGAGTCATTGCCCTGATGCAGGTGTGAGAGACATGTAACGTGTTCATCATCAACAGGAAGAAGAGAAAAGATATCAGTTACAGTTATGCAATGAAACCACATCATTGCAGTGGGGAAAGGCAACGCTTAATTCGCTATTGAAAGTACTAATAAATCACTGTTTTTAAAATATATACATATAATAAAAACTCATTTCCATCTGCTTTGGCTGATCTGCTCCAAAGCACACTAGGTTTCCAGGATAAATCGCCATAGCGATACACCCTGGTGTGAACAGACTCAAAAGCTGAACCTGAAGTTCCCCTGGTAAGCTTCCGCTCCACTAAGACGCTCTAAAAAATCTCTTTTTATTTCAATATTTCTCACAATACATGCGAATTCCACGAGGTTTCTCTGCTTTCCGTACTACTGTAGGTCAGGACGTTTGGACTCACGTGGCAGGCGATAACCCTGGCCTTGGGGTCAGCTGTCAAGGAAACGACTCGGTCTCTGGCTTCTCTCAGGATGGAGCCGGCCTTCTTGCAGCTCAAAATGCGCTAAATAAGGGAGAGAAATAGACGAGACACAAATCACCCCCCAAACACAAGCATGACTCGCTGTGAAAGCAGACAAGTTACAAAGAAACCACGTTCAAATAGATGCCGCTGCCACCGTTTCTAACAGATGGCCTCAGGGAGCTACATTATGTACAGTTTTATCCCTCCTTTTTAAAAAATAAAATAAAATGCAATCAATAACTTATTTTGTACCTCCTGAAAACTTTCATCCTCCCCTTCTGCCCCATCTTCATCATCATCATCATCGTGATCCAGCAGAGTTTTCCCTTTCTTCACTTTGGGCTCGCCTTCAGCTTTTTCCTGCGTCAGTGTGAGACGTGCGACCGATGAGTTGAAAATGTACATGATACAGAAAAGAGACACACCACCAACCAGGAAGTAGTACCACATCTGAACAAATACAGGTCGGTTTTGACTTTTTTCTTCAAAAGGTAAAAAAATCACAGGAAAATATCAAGAATGATTTTTTTTCTTCCCCCTCACCTCATCCAGGTATCTGAGGTCCCAGGCTCGAAGCTCACTGTCAGCTGATCCTGTAAGCAACCTGTTCTCTTGATTTAGCAGCACCAGACCCCACACCTGACAGAGAGGTACACTGATGACTCACCCGCTTCTTAAGGACAATTACAGCTTTTACAAAATACACAAAAACACCCCTTTTTTTTTCCTTCTTGTTAATAAGTGACGAAGCCTCTTGGAGGATCAATTGTTTTCTAATGGTCAGACTCATACTTAACTTTGTTTATATTTTCTTTATTATTAATAGAACTACAAACCAATATTTTATTCAATGTTGGAAAACAAACAAACAAAAAAAAAACGTGATTTCAAAACATGTGAAGCGTGGAGCTAAACTGTCAAGAGATTTACAAGTGATGTATGTACGAGTGAGCAGTTGCTCCACACTGCTACTATAGTGGGTCAGGACCTTCCTGTAAGTGCGATGACAAGCTCTTACCTCACTGCGATGGCCCACCATGGTCTTAAAGCAGTGCTGCGTGTCCAAATCCCACCACTTCACAAAACTGTCCTTGGAGCTGAACACATATGCAAACACAGACTGTGTTAGTAACGCTGCAGTTACAAAGACTTATAATAAATGAACCTCGGCAGAAGTGACGCGTTTGCTTCATTAGATTAAGATGTCTTTATTATTTTTCATTTCTTGTCATGCCAAAATGTGATGTCAACTGTTTAGATGTCTGGACTGTTTGCTTATCTGTTGGGATCAGTTAAGAGGCATGTTACCTTGTGACCAGGAGGTTTTTCTCCTTAAGGAACAAGGCCTGTGTGATGACGTCTTTATGGCCCTTCAGCCTGTACAGACCACACTCATTGATGATGTCCCACACAATCACATCTGTGTCCTGACAAGTGAGGGAAATGTAATCATGACCAGCACAGGCAACAACAAATCAACACCAAATCCAGAACTCCTCTTTGCCAAAAATGAACTGAGGTGTGGAAACAGGCACCTCTACCATTTTGGTTTTTTTTTTTTCTCTTTTTACCTTGGAACCAGTTACAAGCCGCGCCCCGAGTGAATCATACTTCATAACGCTGACAGCAGACTTGTGGCCATTGAAGGAGACGTTGCTTTCACCATTCAGCAGGCTGAAGATTCTCACAGCACCGTCCTCATAGCCCACAGCGATGTGGACTCCATCAGGAGAAGGACAAAGGAAGCTCACCTCATGTTTCTGCCCATGCAGGATCAGGACCTGGACAGAAAGAAACATTTGAGCTGGATATCATTGTACCGCTGTTACGAGGTTACAACTCCTTCTGGAGCTGTAAGAATATATTCAAATTTCACCTTCTCTGCTTTCCGGACATCCCAGATGAAGACGTGTTCGCACGCAGCCACGGCCACGTAGCGGCCCCTCTCCCCTCCTCGAAGTGTCACATATGTGATGTTGGCCTTCTGGCTGCCGATTACTCCAAAGACTGCAGTGGCAGCGTAGCGCAGGTACTGCTTGGTCAAACCCATGACCAGCAGTTCAGTGTAGCTGTGAGCTCTGTTTCACAGAACACAGAGGAGAGTCTGACTGAATCCATGACATTCTCTACTGTGAGCTCAGAGATATGAAAATATGATTCAGACAGAATTCTGTATTTATTTATTTATTTATTTTTAAACACCAAACAGCCAGTTATTTTATTCTCAGAAAATGCCTGCGTTAGATTCAGATCTGACTGTAATACATACAAAAACAAACAGATTAAGAAATATTTATTTATTTGTTCGCTTGTATTTTCATCAATACATTACATATGTTTTGGAGTGTCCCAAGGAGGATCTGATTAATAATTTAATGGTTGTAGTGTTTTTTTGTTTGTTTTAGTTTTGAGCTCAAAGTGGATATCCTGATGTTTTTGTCTTGCCTGCCTAAATGTCCTTGTAATTCAGATTACAAGTTTTGCTCAGTGGAATTCATAATAATAAATTTGCCCGTCCATTATTTCGTTGTGTACTGCACAGAAAATATGCAGGCCAGGCATTAAACGTTATAACCACGTCATTCCATATGCAGCATATCATTGCATTAATACCACTACGGTACACCCTCTGACTTTCTCGTATCCAGCAAAGATTTATTCTACACTTCATTCGGTATCTGCTATGTATTATATTTTTAAGTTTACATGGAAAGGGAGCGTTTGTTTTGCCATACACAACAGCCAAGATTGTAATTCAGTACTTCACTGACATTGTAAGCAGGTAGAAACGCATTACACTCCGCCCATGCAGATACCGTAGTACCACAAATCGAGTGGACCCGTGTACAGCACCCGACTGCTCCTAGACCCACGTGGTGCTATTCCTGTCTAAATTAACCTCACAGAACTAAACAAAGCGTATCTTCATGTCACTATGTGTAATACGCAGTGTTAAGTTTTCTATCACTTCATTAACGCTTCTATTTAGTGAGATTTTTCTTCTTACCTCTAAAATACGGCAGCGATCAAGCTAACTTGTGTTGTCTTCCTCGCGCTGTTTCACATCAGACCCAAAAAGTCGATCACCAATCCATTTAAAAACAGAAAACATAAGAAAAACGAATTACAATGTATTTTAACCTTACTTGTTAAGGTATATACACACAAATAATATTTTCAGACACATATTATATATAAGTCAACAGCATTCAGAAGCTATAATCAAAGAACTACATTGCATTTGTGCACATAGAGATCACTCTTTTTCTGTTACTTTTGTCTGCAAAAAAAGTTCGACTTTATAAACTGGGGGCTATAAATAATATACAGTTCCTTTGTCGGTTTACATATAGGCCTTTTTCCATTTTTTTGTCACCCTCCCATGTTATATATATGTATATGTATGGCTCACAGTGATAGTTTATATAAATGCAACGGCCCAGGACCACCCACAGAGGAAGTGTTTTCACCTTTCAGTCAGGTGATCAGGAACTGATAATGGATTAGTCAAATATATCAGAATCAGCATGAACAGTACCGGAAGCTTGAGTGTATCTCCGACAAAATAATAGCACATATCACTCAAAATATGCAGTGAGTAAAACGATAAAGGATAGGGCACAGAAAGAATTAAATAAGCCTGCAACAATAACTTGAGTCCAGAGGAGGACCCATGCTATAAGTTGCAAGTTTGCAAAGATTTG
>JBAMYA010000014.1:565925-606031 GCA_037176975.1 Arrhamphus sclerolepis
TTCCTGTACTCCGGGGGACTATCTCTTGGTTTGGGGGGGTGGGTTGATTGGTGGGGGGGTGGGGGGTGGGTGGGAGGATAGGGAAGGAAAAGAAAGGAAAGAGAACAGAGGAACAGAAGAGCAATGACAAAAGATGGAAGAACGAGGACGTTGGGTGTCAAGAAATGGGTAATAAATGAAACAGAAAAGAAAAAAATGGTGTGACAGGAAAAAAAAGGAGAAAAGAAATTATAGGAAGGATGAAGGATCACAAAGAGAAAGAGGAAAAATGAGGGACAGCCAAAGGAGTAGGGCAAAGAGAAAAGGTGGGGGCGGACAGCACAATTTTAATGAGCTTATAAAAGCACGCTTGTGACAGATGAGAGCAGGTCCTGGGGATGCATTCAAGAGGCAGCTTCTGCACAAAATGAGGAAATGAATGATTAGCACAAACGCTTTACAGCTTTTACATCTTTACATTTCCTGTTTTTCTTTGACACAAAACAGCTTCATAATGAGCTTACACTCATTCTTTTCATATTATGCTCCATTTGATATTATTTGTGTAATATGGGAAAATCAGGCCATTATTTTTGCCTGCAACCTTCTCAGGGGGCATTCTCAAAGTGACCCCCCCCCCCCGCAACACAGCAAAAAGAAGAAAATTTCGTTTTAATTTTCTAAAACTTCTTTTCTCCATTTGTCAGTGTCTTACAACATTCATGGGGCGTTGCAGGACAGATGGGTTGGCGTTCACTACTCATGTGGCTCAAACTAACCAGATTTATATATGTATGTATATATTCATCTCAAAGCATAAAAGCGGGGTATGTAGAACTGTTTTTGTCACATTCAGAGAAATATCTCCTCAGAAAACCACGGTCGCTCAGCACAATCCACTACTGCATCCAACGTGAAACCTAAAACTGAATTATGGAAGGAAGAGACCGTACATTCAGCCTGGGCACCAGCTCATCTCACAAAATGACAAGAAGAAATCAGCTTCAACATATGAGGCAGAGTCAGGCTATTAACTATGAAAGGTACAGCCAGCACCCATGATGGTACAGGAGCTCACCAGTACCCAATGGCATGACTGACTTCCATATGTGTGATGGTAACACTGCTCCATATTGGAATTTGTAGACATGTGATGGTGCAGATGATGGTTTCCCAGAAGGCTCATGGTTATTTCCTTCTACACACTTCCCCCCCTCGTTCTTATTACAACTTTGTACACTACAACACATATGGATACTGGTGCTTTCCCTACACCAGTTCACGCTCAGACACAATCTCATTAAAAATGCAGCAACAGTCCAGCTGGTGATACCAAAACTCCATTGTTACTTATGAGCTCATTGATTTTCAGTGAGAACTTGTTAGAGTGAAACTGGCGCCTGCCTGCAAATTCTGGCTGCATTACACTCCTGCTCACGGCTTATCGACTTTCACTATTAAAACATGTAATTGAAAGCATTATCTGCGTCCTTGAATTTCCATCTCTCTCACACACACACAAACACACACTTCTTGTCCCTTCATCCTGTCCTCAAGTGACCTCTTAACTGTCAGCAGATTTCCACTGCAAAGAGGGTGGACCATAACTCCTGTTATTCATGGGCTGCTGCGCCCAGTGCCAGTTTGCCCTTCTCCATCCATACTGCAGTGACCGGCAGCTGCTCATGCAGCACACGCCTGTATTCACTTCACGCAATTACAAAAATGTCAGGCCGGGAGCTCGGAAAATACATTAAAACAAGAGTCGCATTAAAACAAGAGCAGTCTTTTCCAAAAATACCTGGTCTGGAGCGTCTGTCTCAATACATTTTCAAATCACACATCTCATGACCACCTGTGAAAGATTAATGAACTCTGAGGTAACAACACTGTAATAAAACTGCTAGTTTTTAACAGAGCAGCTGAATCCAAATAGTGGTGTTGATATAATCTATTCTCCTGCAGTCACAAGTGATAAAACAGGTCTAAAAGTTAAAATATATAAAACAGTGTGCGTTGGGTATGTACCATGAAACTGGAAAGGAGTTGAGTGTCTGAAACAGGTTCTCAAATGGAAAGAGTTTTAATTTACGAGAGCAAGAATGCAGGAAGTAAACTGATGATCGACAGGAAGTCAGATTCTCCTGACTTCTCCTGAAATTTAGCATTCAGTAAACAATGCTTTGTTTTGTCTCATGCCACCCCAAAATTAACCTGCATGAAATAAAATGTTTCTCTTTGAGTAGTTAATTTTTTCAACAGTTTCCAAAAGGCTTCATGAAACTCTTTGACTCTGAAATCAATCAGGTAAATGACTAATGTAACTGACTAACTGTCATATTCCTTTTAAATAACACAAATGAGGCGCAGGTGAGGCCCTCTGCTCTGGTGTCATTCACAGCTCATAAACACACGTGCCAGTATATCTGCTTTGTACTGGAGGTCACGCACATTTACACAAAGCAAAATAAGAGCTGCTTGAAACACAGGGAAGAAGGTGATCTCAAGTTTGACAGAAGAAAACAAAAAAGGAGAGTAAAAAGGATGAATAGAAGGAAAACTCTTTAACCCTGTTGAGATATCTGTTTTGTTTTTGCATCCAAACCTACTTCACCTCTTGGCCGCTTTGTTGACAGAAGACACGGCTTTAATGCATTAGTCACCTCTTTCCGGGCCTCGGTTCCTGTCAAGCTTGTACCTTATAGAGTAAAATAACATGACTGCATCTGAAAAAATGGTTCTCTCTTTCTCTTTAAATGTGTTGCTCATGTCCGTAGGTAGACGTGCAGATTGAAGATGCACCTTTAAACCTCTTTATATATTGGTCTCCGAGTGGAGATTGATGCTAATTAATGAGTATTAATGCGTTATTCGGATAACATTCATGAAGACACGCTCTTACAACCAAACTGAGTTTTATGCAGTGCTCATTAATCTGGAGCAGGTTTTTAGTGAGGAGGCGATTTATCTGTAAATCTACCTCTCAGATGTCATGAATTAGGCCAGTTTGAACTTTGAACCACCCTCTTTCTTCTCTGTGATGCTTTTTGCATGAACATTGTAAAGAAGAAATTAAAGAAAATAATTCCTGTCCATCTGAATACTCCGTTTCACGGTTATCAACTCACGTTTGTAAAAACATCTTGAAATTAAAATCTTGGTGCAAACTGAAGTTTCAAAGTATATATAAAGATGAGTTCCTCACCTGTGCTGCCTCCCAGCCCCACTGTCTGTACTTGGGATCGTGGGTGAACCTCCACATGTACCAGTAGGTCTCGATGACCTCTGGCCGCAAGATGTAGTACTTCTCATTCTGCCGAACAGCCACCGCCTCCAGGCCGCTGTCGAACTTGAAGGCCTCCGGGCCGAGCTTTAGCACTTAAAAGAGATAAAAGAGGAAGCAGAAGGTAGAGAAATGAAGACGAAGCAAAGTGAAGGCGACAGTAGGCAGCGATTTAATATCAGAGAGAAAAAAGAAATGAATGACAAGAGAGAAGGATTTAATTAAAATAGGAAAACAAAATAGCAATGAAGAGAGGAAGATGAGAGAATGTGACAATAAGTGATATGAGATGAGAGGTTGGGTGAAGGTGCAATGGGGCAGTAAATAAAGGACGCGATAGGACAATGAAGAGAGGGAAGATAAAGAGGAAAATAATGATTAAGAATTAAAAAGAGACAAGGGAAGAGAAACATTATCTTTTGTTGGTTGCTTGTTTGTGTTAATGGTTCAGTTGCTAGTGATTACAAGTGAGCACTGATATGAATATGCCCGTGGTGTGTGTGGGTAGATGAGTAATTAAAAGCATCCCCCTGATTGATTTTACTCCCTTTTCATGATTTTACAAGTGTTTTCTGCCAATTAAGTGTGATAAGTATTAATAGTCTAAAGGCCAGAACGCATCCATAGATGTAGTTGCCCCTGTAATCTTCAATCATAATCCCAACTGGTGGCAGGTAGCTGTGCAGCAGTGTCTCCACAATGTCCCATTTTAACTGCTGCGTGTTTGTGCATCCCGTCTCCTCAGCAGCTCTTCCACAGTTCTTCAGCTATTGAAACAGTACCCAAGTGATCTCCTTGCAAGAAATAAACTGATGCAAAGGAGCTAATTTTGTGTTTTTCTTTTGCTGCTTTCCATACAAAATATCGCTGATCATTTTTCAGGTTATTAACGGTGCTGAAATACGGCAGGGCATTTTTGTTTTAAACTCTGCACAGCACATGATCTAGGTTAAGTAAAAGCTGCAGCGCGACACTTCCTACTGGCTCCGGGGGCAGCACTTAACATGCACCATGTGGCCTGCTGCAGCGTTGGTGTGTTTTCATCTCGAGTGTGAGAGCTGCAGAGAAACTGTTGCAGCAGTGATGGTGCCATTGAAAAGGTTACAGCACAATGATGCACGTGGACACACTCAATGGTTCCTGTCAATTAACGTGTGCTTAACTAACACAGTCTGGACTTTAGCTATAAAACTGTCACTCCTTTGTCTCTCCTATTTCACCTGCTTTCTCCATCTTCATCTGTTGCCATGGTAACCTTCACTCTTTCTTAGAGGAACCTCACAATTTCTTACTGCACATTCACATTTACACAATCACATTGCAAGTTCATACACTTGAGTTTCTTTGCTGAAGAGTATTGATTTTAGTCAGTCTGTGTTGTATGGATGAGAATACGAACGCTTCAGGGAACTCAGAATGTAAAAATCATCTGAAAAATCTGAACAAGCGAACTGCCAGTCTCCGCGAAGGTTATCCATGATTAGGACGCATAGTGAATGGATTTTTGTTCGGATAGGTAAAAAGGTTTGAGAGCTTGTGACTCACCAACCAACATTTTATTCCCAACAGAACATATCAGATGTTGAAATTGAGACATTTTACCATTTCATGGAGAAAGTACCTTTTTTTCCCAGTCAATGTTTTGGCATCAGCTCTTGTGTTTTCCTGTTCCTCGTTGATCACATTCATATTCGCTGTGTTATTTGTGGTAACTGGGATGAACATGTTCACCGTCTCCTCACCGGTTTGTTTCTTTTGTGAAGACAAAATCTGAACTGTGTCCACACCATAGGCAGCCACATGTGACACCAATATTGCCAACTCCCCCCAAGTTTGGTGCACAATGATATATAAAAGGTATATTTAACAGACTCTATAGATTATAGAAATATTTTCATGGTCCAGGGCGTTGACTCACAAGTTCACACAAATAGGTTGCGTATCATAAAAATATCTAGTTATACTTTTTAGCACAAATATGGAAGTTCACAATTAATTACTGAATTTGGATCGTCAAAGGAATTAACCTGAAACAGGAATGAATACTGGTGATTTCCAAGACAGTCACAATTTTATATCAAACCCCCCCCGCTCCTCACCTGTCCTGTCATAGGACTCATGGCAGGTGTGCGCAATCTCGGCGCCGAGCTGCAGATAGTGTCCGGCCTTGTCATCCGGCGAACCGTCTGCCCCCAATGCAAACATCCCACCAGCAAAGCAGGCCAGGTGGCCCATCTTCCTTTCCAGGTGGCCATTCTTCCACTCCCCGATGAATGTCAGACCGCCATTAGATTTGCGTATGAGGTGACGTTCGATAGCCTGGGAGGGAAATAGTAAGTGTGTATAATTGTGAAAACAAGTCTGGTATCTATGCATTTAGGGATAAAAGTGGAAGCTTTGGAGACAAACAATGTGCTTTCATTGAAATGGTGGGACGAAGAACATTTCTTCTTTGACTTAAGGAGAGCAATTCAGATATTTGAGAAAAATATGCATTTAATAAGGCCAAAAACAAATAATGACAGTGTTTATAATTGGAGGACCAATGGTGGTAACAGTGCGAGGGAGCATTGACATTCAGTGGAACTATGCGAGTGAACAGGGTCAAACTGGAGAAAACAAAGTGGAGCGTGCCAAATTTAAAACCCGGCAACATCTCTCACCCTTTGCTCTAAAACATCTGCTCTACTAAATCTGGTGCCCTTAATGATCAGACATCTTCACATTTGCAGATCGTTAATAATTGCTTCCTGCAAAACTTGCGCTGACTGTTTGAAAAAGCAACGCAACATCTGTCTTTTACAGTGCTGGAAACCAAAACAGGGCAGCAGTGCTTTATAGTGGTCATTAAAAAGAACAACTGGTGACATTTACAGTTGCATCTGTGATTAAGCTGCGACTGACTTTCATTTCCTGCAGCCCAAGTGTGTGAAGCATGTGATACTTTACAAAAGAAAAAATTAATGCAGATTTAACAATCAAATGCATGCAGCTGATACATTCATGATACATACACATTTCTGAATAAAAGTTGTTGCAAAGGTTGGACTGGATCTATAGATAAATGGGTCAACCAGCACGACACGTTGCAGCACTATACCTCGATGGCATCATCATAGGTCTTGCGAGCTTCTGTATCAGTCTTGTCAGACATGAGCCAAGCCTTCAGCAGGTACTCGTAAAAGCTGTCTCCGAGTCCTCCAACTGAGGTATGATCTACAGAGACCGAAGGAAAGAGTAAAAAAAAAATGCAGGAAGATAAGGTTGAACAGCAGGAGACAACCACAACGTGAATTATTCATTTTTAACTTTGCCTCAAAGTCTTTGGCTGAGCACAATGTGGCATCAAAAGTATCTGTCGAAGCCTAGGTTTTCCTCTTATCCATGTCCACAATATATTGGCAGTATCCTTCCTCCGTTCCTGTTTAGCTGACCTCCTCCCTGATGTGTTCACATTTCAGAGTTCCCAGTTGTCCTCATCAAAGTTTATACAGCTTTCATGGCTGTCCTCATTTGCAGGACAGTTAAGATGGGACACTGCCAGCATCTGCCAGTGTCCCACCCCAATAAGAAAATAACTTCCCCTGAGGGCAAATTAAAACCCCTTTGGTGGTGCTTTGCTCTATGTTGGAAGCAAATTCACTGGCCTATGGAAAGCAACACCACCAGCAAAGAAGATCATTTTGTTGAGCGATGAAAAGACAGCAAATATTGATTCATGCAGCATCTTATCATGATGCATGTGCAGTGACAACATCTGTCTTATACCCTCATACATTTACCTATCACACTGGCGCAAAACCACCACAAATGGGCTTCTTATTATGAGCTCTTTTGATGGCAATTTCTGACTTAAAAGCATGACGGTAAAGAAGACGAGTGGTAATTTCTCTCAATTTTTGGCAGAAATTTTCCATCTTTTTCATTTAGGCGTCATCACGCAGTGTTATCTCAAATGTCTAGATGAGTTATCATCACCTTTTCATGGTTCAAAACTTATTTCATCTGTGACTTCACAGGGTGAAACCGGAATATTTCTCACTCCCTGTGTGCAGCAATCTCTTCAACTCCACGTAATCACATTTGATATCTGGGCAGATGCTTTGTGTCTTGTCATCAAGGAGATTCTAATCTGTATGGGACTAACATGCCTGTAAGGAACTGGAGGGCTACTGAAAGACAGGGAAGCCAAAGAGATGAATGAATTATTCATCTTTGTGTCATGGAGAGACCTCACAGATAAGCTGGAAGACATGACTGAGGGAAGAGTGTGGGTACTTGAGCTTGTATGTTTACATAAAACAGTGTCAAATAAATATAAAAAATGTTATATTTATGTCACTGTAAAGATGCCAAGTGGTCACTGCTGTTTTAAAAAGAGATTCTAATACCTGTTCAATGACATCAGGTCTGATTTTTTCCTTTTTTCCTTTGGTGTGTTAGGACAACAACAGCTGTGTTCCCAATAGCTTAAAAGTGTGAGTAAAAGTCAAAATGCTTATAACTTTTATTAACACACAAATGCCTTGGGAACACTAAACATCCTATTCCAAATCAAAACGTATATAATAAGAGGTATCTGGGCCCTGAGAACTGTTTCAGTTCAAATTTCTCTGAAGTATTTACTGTATTGAGTATGAGTTCTCTGTCTTTATGAACTCATGTTAAAGGCTTACTGCAAATAGATTAACTTTACCAAAACAGGCGGAAAATAGGAAGAAAAAAAAAAAAAAGGCAAAATGAGAGCAAAACGTCCAGGAAAAAAAAACATTAACATGATTATTTAGAAACATAAAAATGCTATAAGCAAAGACGACACTTCTAAACACTGCATTCTTTATTTGCTGTCTCTCGCACTGATCCTCTTTTTCAACCCTGCTGAACAACTCAACGCAGCGTGAACGCTGCTGCCACCGCCGTAATGTAACCGTACCGTATCGGCGCAAAGCTGAGCTTCTCAGCTTTCTGAATCTGTTTGAACGATGTCGCTAGCGAGAACAGTTGAAGAGTTACGGTAATTCTAAGAATGCAAATCACTCTCTGATCTAGCGACAGCATCCGTTTTTAATCGATATTTGGAGTCAGAAATCAGTGTAGTATATCGTGAAAATAAGTATCACGATATATCGCCATATCGATAATTTATCACACCCCTAGTGGATATTATTTATTCTGCAAGAGGTGTCAACAGGTGACACCTATTTAGGAACAAAGAAAAACTGTGTACTTTAATTTAAAAATTGATTGGAGGGGGGGAAAAAAAACGTATAAAGTAGTATAGAAAATGAGGCAGCTCAGATAAAATCTTAAATGCTTTAAACTCACAACCAAAACCAGAAAGACCTGGAAGAAGACAGATATATTTGAAGTGTTTGAAGAATAGCCAAAGTGGCAAAAACTGAGGCAATGATCAGCTCCAGGGTGATGACAGTAGAGCTAAGTTACCTGTGAGTACTGAAACAATTAGAAGATGCCTATGTGAAGCCAAAATATCAGCAAGAAGCCCATTGTTGGGAGAAAAAAACCCCAACAACATTGCGGCTGAATTTAAGCCACAGTACACTAAAGACAATGAAGCATGGTGGTGCAAGCATCATGATATGGGGATGCTTCTTCTATGTTGTCAGTTTTATCTATTACACAAGAGAAATCATCGATCAGTTTGAATACAAGACACTACTTGAAGAGGTCATGCTGCCTTATGCTGAAGAGGAAATGTTCTTGAAATGGTTGTCCACCAAGACAACATCTCCAAACACACCAGTAAGCAGCAGCGTCTTGTTTCCAGACCAACAAGATTAAATTTATTGGGTGGCCAGCCCAATCTCTGGACTTTGATTCAATCGGAAACTTGTGGAGTGACATCAAAAGTGTTGTTTCTGAGGAAAAACCAAGAAATCCTGAGCTGCAATACCTGTTTACAGGTGACAGAAGTTGGTCGACTCCATGAAGCAGTTCCTCAGAAACAGTGGTTATAAACTAAATATTAGAAGCTAAACATGAAGCCAAACCCATCCATCCATCCATCCATTTTCTATACCCGCTATGTCCTGTACAGGGTCACGGGGATGAAGCCAAACCAAATATTACTTTAGTTATTCACAGGAAGGATAAATCTTCAAACGTTTCTCATTTTACACAGTAAATGTTTGCTTTTGGAAAGGAAAATACAGACACTGCTATTTCACAGCCTGATAGTCCATTTTAGTTCAATTCAACTCAGTTTAACTTTATTTGTATAGTCTGTTACAATACAAATTGTCTCTAGAGACCCAGAGCATGACACAAAAGCAACAAGGGAAGAAACCTTGAGCAGGACCTGGCTCATAAGGTTGGACCCTCCTGCTGAAGACCAGACATTTTTCTCTAAAGTAATAACAAATTTAATACATTTCAGGTTGCGGTTACTTTATCTGTCCCCGTAAATAGATTTGCTTTGCAGAATTGAGAGGACAAGTCCCATTCACAGACATTCATATGTGCTAAATCAAATAACCAAATATATAACAATAAAACCACGTAAATCAATAAAATAATAATAATAAAAAAAATTATCAAGAAATAAACTGCCTCAAATGCTGATCAGATTTACTCCTGTAGAAGTTTTAAAAATTCTTTAAAATAAATGAGGGTAACTGACAAAAGCAATTTAAAATATCAATAAAAACAAAATAAAAAGCTCTAAATAAATAGTACAGTACAGTAGCAGGTGTCTTGGCTGCTACTTGGCAGTGTGGTGTATGTGGGTGTGAAACCCGTTCTATTATGTTACAAAGAATGTTATTTCAATAACTTCTCGGCTCCATATGCGGCATGAAAATTATTCCAACTAGAAGCCTGGATGAACACTGGTATATTTTGATTTATCTGGGGCTCTGTTAGCTCAGGCATGAAAAATGATCCTCCTTGTTTAGTGAAGTACGTAGAGTTTTATGCAAATACTTTTGAATCTTTCAAAAAGAAATAAGTATACATGGTTGTTTGTCTGTATGGGGCCCTGTGATAGACTGGTGGCCTGTCTAGGGTGTACTGCTGGCTTTTGCTAAAAGAGAGCTGAGGTAGGCTCCAGCAGATCCCCATCCCTGCACCCTGCACAGAAAAAACAGTGTAGATGGTAGATAGATGGATGGATGAAAACAAATGCCATTATACATATGTGCAGTACATGTGCACGAGGAGCTCCCAGAAATTGTTCACCAGATGGTAGTCTCAAATTAATCTCTTCTCGTCTGGTCTATTTTTTTTAATTTTTTTTTGTTATGAAAAAAAACCCCAACACATTATGCATTTTACATAATATCATGTCGCAGCCTTAAGAACAGCATATAAAACACAAGTGTGGGTTGGTGCACACTTTATATGTTTCATTGGGTTTTTTGTTTTATCAAGCTTATGAAAACCGATCCAGGAAAGTAAAAAGAGCGTAGGTGGAAGCTGAGTTGAAAGTACGGTGTGAGGCAACAGTAAAGCCTGTGATTCCAGTAAAAAGATAACTAAATACATGAATAAATAAATAAATAAAGAGGAGGGGGGCTCCATAACGATCGGGCAGAACTTGAATGAACTATCCCTGTTCTGATTAGCATTTAATCAGCACTGCTTTGAATTGGTTTCTTATTTTCTTTTTTTACATTCAAAAGCTGTCCCGCGTGAAGAGCCGTCAGATCTTCCTTTGATGTTTGGTTTCATTTTTGTATTTCTTTTTTCCTCCAACTTCTGTGATTTTACATTTACTTCTTTGTGTTCTGCTCCCTGTGAAACACCCAATTTGAAAGAAATATTTTTGCTTTTATGCAGAACAGCTCCTGATTTTACTCTCCATGTTCTATTGTAAAAATCAAAGTCCAGTTAGGCGATAACATGCGAACAAAGCAAGGCCACACGCATGGAAACTGCTGGAAGTCATTCAGAGCCTCTGTTAGGGGCTGATTCCTTGATTGATTTAAAAGTCTGACTTTGTAAGCAGGATTAAAGATGAGAGTATAATTTTCTCATGGCAAATTAGATCAAAACAACTGTTTTCAAGCTGCCGTAAGTCAGATTTATTAATATAATATTTTATTATTGTTATAACTGTTACTTTATAACTTACTGTTAACAATTTCAAGTGACCACCCAGACCTCAACCAGTTAGATTGAAGCGCGTTTAAATTCAAGATAAACTGAGAAATGAAATGTAAGGTCTGATTATCAGACGAGAAGATGAATAAGAGAAACAAAAACCTTTATTACTCATGTGTATATATTTGCATCCTAACACCTGGTGTTTGGAGAAGTACTAAACTTTATCAACATTAGAAATGCCAAATTTCCCATGTTGTTTTTTAATTGATGTTGCTATAAGACAATCTAAACATGAAAGACAGATTGTTTGACAGTTGGTGGGAATATGAAGAAATAAGACTTGCAGCAAGTGGGTTTGAAAGGAGTGGGTGGTGTGTGCAGGTAGACAGCACAGTGTTAAAGAGACACAGAGGAGTGTATGATAATAAAGCTGTCACTCACCGAAGGATCTCATTAGGGCAAAAGAGTGCAGAACTATTCCTCATTAGTCTGGCTTTTCTACAATCTAAACACCTGCTCTCAGGGGCATGAAACATATCTTCATATAATGTGAATAAGTAAGAAAATTCCATAAAGATTCCATGTATCAAGACATAATATAAAAAAGAAATCACCAGGTGTTAAATAATTAACTAACCACAGATATAAACACTTTAGGATGTGTTTCCACTTGTGAATAATCATTCTCACTGTATGATTTTGAACTTCAAATTGTCTTGAAATGGTTTGTAACTCCTTTGAGACAGATGTGCGGCAAACATTTGCTTCTCTAGGAACATTGCTAATGTATTTCCCTTCACATTTACGACAAAAAATAAAAATAAAATTATAAAAAGTTCCAGACCAGTAAAATTATAAAATGTCTTCCATTACGGGGGGCTGCACTCCCGCTTAGCAATCAAATAAAAGAGGGACGGCAATTAGTAGAACCTGGCTGTAAATTATTTATCAAATTTATTTGCAAATAAAAAGGGGGTACTTAGTATTGCCCATGTGATTTTTCTCCTTAATTTTAACATACAATTTTACTTTTTAATCAACAAACACAGTGAAAAAGAAGTCTTGTATATCTTATTCTCCATCTGAGGTTGTATGTACCTAATAGTTAGACCCACTACCATCATGACAGTTTTATATGATTACATCTAGTACTAAATGATGGGTGAGAGGCCTTTGAGGACGACGCTCTGTGTTATAGCCCCACACTTCTACTTGGTCCCTGAGGTGCCCTGCTAGCATGGACGCATGTAGATTGTGGAATGCAGATCAATTTTTCTTTCACAACTGTTTGTTGAAAATAGGCTTGTGTTGGTTTTTGTTTTATGAATCCTTCGTTTTGTTCTACGTTATCTGCCATAGTAGTAATCAGGTTGCAGCTAGGTAGAAAGCTCTAGCCAGTGAAATGATAGGAGGCGGGTCTATAGTGACTCATATTTGTCTATGATCAGACCTCGCATTACAGGAAAATGGAGTTAAAAAAACAAAACAGTAATAACGTGTTTGTGGTCACAGAGACACGTTTCAGAAACGAAGCTTGGGAGGAAGTGGGAGTGTGGGTGAATCTGGTGTGACTGCATTTATGTGTCTGTGGACAGAACTGATGTGTCGCGGGCAAATGAACCAGTGTTTTTGAATTTAGCCGCCGCCGTTATATCGACTCCACGTAGCAGTTATCAGAAGAGCTGACTCCCGTGGAGCAAGAACCGGATCTCCTTTCTTTCAGCTCACTCGTTATTTTTCCATAGAACATAGTTACTAGCAGTTAGCAAGTCAACACAACAAATAACCCTCTTCCTGGATATTTCAGCAACAGTTTGATTTTTTTTTTTTCTGGCCATGATGACACTATCAACCCCCTTGCGTTGATCTCCTACTCCACCATGCACTGTCGTGACACGTACATGTGAATGAATCGTTGCACTACGCTACGTTCATCCACATGTGAGAATTCTTAGGCCTTCTGACGCTTGTATTTTAGCTTGAAGCCTATGTTACCAGTATTTTCTGTGTTTCTACCACAGCCAGGCCTAATTTTAATGTGAAGGACTTTGAGGAAAACTGCATATATATTTGAAGAAGATCATGGTTAGATTTCATGTAATCACACAAAGTTTACAGCATTGTTTTGGCTGGTTGTGTGGTGGAAACAAACCTCAGATGGCATTTTCATCACAATGTCGACATTTTCTTCACCTTTTCAAGCTCTACAAAGCACAATCCAGTTATAAGTGCAGTAGTGATGATTTTGAAAGAATACTTCATACAATACATTTGTACAGTACAAACTGAAAATATAACAAAATCACTGGTGGGGGCTTTTGCTTCCTTTGCTGTTCTGTAAAAATGTTCCAGAATTCAAGGGTCTTCACGTTAACTCAGTCTCATTAGATAATTTAAATCTCCAATTTAGATGAGCATGAAAAACCTACCTGCTAAATGTGATATTCATCAATAGACTTGCAAGTGGAACATGTGCACAGAAAGCCACACAATTGCATGAACTTAACAAGCTGAGACGCACTTCCTGACTCAATGTTCTAACACAAAGCATCCATCAGCACCTGTCTTGTCATGCAGCTCGCCAGCTAACTCTCCATCTGGTAATGTACTCATTCATCCATCAATCAAACTGCCCTCCCTCCATTTATTTTTCCCTTGCTTTCCACCCAAAGTCTGCGCACTTACAAGTACATCAGTCTGACTGCCAAGCCACCTATCCATCCATTAATGAGCCCCTCCATTTATATACCAGCCCAGGAGTGCTCTCCATTTGTTTTGTGGAAAAGAAAGACAAATGAAACAGAGATTTAATCTGGTCGGATCCCAGCCGTCATTGGAAATCTATTTACTATTTCCCATTTATTTGTGAGTGTTGCTGAATTGAATACATTTATTATAGAACACTCCCACCATGGAGTCTTCCTCCCTGGACACAGTCTCACACACACAAACATTATATTCAATTTTTAAAAGATTTCATCTTTTCATTTCCTCTCAATCAAATGAAGAGCAAACCTTGAACTGATAGAGATATCTGATCGACTCTGGTCCATTAAAAAAAAAATCTTCCAAGGTTGGTTCACCCATGAACAGGAATATTGTAATGCTTGCAATACTTATTTTTGTCTGTTGGAAAATAAAGATAACAAACCCTCTAGATATCTGTCAACCACCACCTTAGACTGTGTTAAATGCCTTTTCACATTTAAAGCAGTTTATATTGAATAAGGAATATATGGTTTTCTATGTGAAAGATTGGATTATTAAGGGAATTATGTAGCGTAGGGAATTGTGGATGTATTCACAGACCACATGAGAGAAACAAAATGACATACATTTGTGATGGCCCGAGTTACCAAAACAGATTTAGAGACTTAAGATCTGTAAAAGTTTTATATGTGTTATGAATCCCCTGAAACTCTGGTTAAAAAACAAAAAAAGCAAAAACACATTAGGACCAATATTAAAGTAAGAGCTGTTTCAAAACTCAGACTTTCTTTTAATTTTATACCCAGGGGGCGACAAAACCTTCAAAATCTGAATCTGAACTATAGGTGAAACATGAATAAACCTATTAGAGGAAATAAACCAAAACAAACTGAAGGACCTGCTGTGGTGGAGAACTCCGCCTTCCACCTGGACTGCATGGACTTGCATGGCTGCGCGCCACCAAACACCTGCTTCTCATGGCTGCTTTCATTCTGCTCTCAAAGTTGAATCCTCACGCTGTTTCCACACTGCACACTGTCATTACCATTACCATGCCCATCAGACCCCTTATCTGGATGTTTGTCTTTGAACAGGCCAATTTTATCAGTGAAACATGATTACTATGATGTTATACTGGTTTTGTAGAAAATGGGGGATTGCCTGCTGGTAATTGCTGAGACAAAAGCCTAAAAGATTTTCAAATTAGTCATGTAAAACAGAAAACAAAAAGAGCAAATCTGCACATTAAAGAAGCTGCAGTCACACAATATTACACTTTTACTCATTTTATATTTTTTTGCAAATAACAAGAAGTGAAATGTTACTGATAAACACAATGGGTTGGCTAGGCTAAATAAACTGAAGAGCAAACATGGACGATGGCAAAGCAACCAAGTAGTCCCAAAACTGATCTTTTAACAAAATTAACAATCACCGCTCCTTTTGTTTTGACATGATGACATATAGTCATTTCTCACGTATGAGGTGAAATTAATTTGGACATTTTTCTGTCATGAAAACTGCATTAACCAGAAATGAGAGGTTTTTCAGGAGGAACTCCGTGTCACTATCTGACTAACTTCACTCTGAGAGCTGATAATTTCCCTGGGCAGAACACCAAATGTAATCAATAAAGCAGGAATACTACGTTCCCCGTCTCCGGTCTACCTCCGCTTGATTCAATTTGCTTTCATTAAAGAAGATCCATTCTCCTTCATGTCCTTCCTTCACATTGCAGTATCTCTCCCCTCCCTGTTTGCAGCCTTGAGAGCGAACGATCATTTGAAACTCACAAGAATATATCTGATAGTCCTCCAAACTGTTTGGTTGTACTGTAACAGATCAAATGTCTTAATTCAAGCCTTTACAGGAAATCATGCACTTACGTTGGCCCCAGCGGCCCGTACGGGGGTTCAGGTAGTTTGGGTAGAGCCCGTTTGGTCGGTCCATTTTGGCTAGCAGCTTCCGAATGTGCATCACCTGAGAAACATCAGTTACAGGCGCTTTCATTTGAATATACAATAACATTTACTTCTTTTTTTTTTTCAATAAGCCAAATACTGCTTATCTGATTTGAACACGAAAAGTGTAACAACAAAGCAGAGAAGACATGAAGACGTGCTGCAGTCCAACAGAACACGGAGACGTGGTATTTTCAGTCCTACCTTCTGATAGTAAGCAGGGTTTCCTGTCAGGTAGGTGAGGTGAACAAACTCCATGTGCAGAGTCCCAAACTCAGCCAGGATGCTGCTGCCTGCCGATGCCCAGCCCCAGTTCCGACCAACACCACTGGAGATGTTCAGAGAAGACCAGAAACATAGAAAACGACAGATGGAAAGAAATATAAGAACAGGTGTAAAGTTTTAATCCTATACACAAAAGAAAATATGCAATCATTTCTAAGGTACTGCTCTTTATTTGAGATTTCGAGCAATAATTTAAATAATACATTCTAAACTAGAACTTCAGGCAAATACAATCATTTACACTAAAGTTGGAAAACTACAGAGTACATCAAAAACTTTGCCAAGCAGAATGCTTTTATATAAAAATAATATGAGGTAAATTAAGAAAAATGCATCCCTAATTCATTAAATAATTGACTTTCTGGTGAAAAAGATGTTTAAACAAAGATTTACATTTAAATTTACTGAATATATATTAAAAGCCAAAGTATGTGTCAATTTAAAGACTCTCTCCATCTTTGTAACAACACCAAATCAGAAAACATATAGTTTAATCAATAGCATATAATAAATCCAATTGCACTTTTCAGTCCAGTAAGACAACAGAAAGATGAAAAATTCTGTGCAAAAGATTTGTTTCCAGATAGATTTATTCGTCATCACATGTGACACATAAGCCATCTGGAAAGGCTCCAATATCATCCAGTGCATGTCATATCAAAAAGAAGCTTCCTGTGAGGGGGTAGCTTTTTCTGTCAAAGCGAGGTGTGTCACATTCTGATGGCTGTCAAGTGTATATGAACTTAACCTACATTTATTCTGCTGTTGACTTGTCTGGTGGCAGATTTTTATATTTTATTTATTTATTTAAAAAAAGAGGGAGGGAAGAGGGGATTGGTTCTTTGGTAAATTCGAATCTCTCTCTCATACTACTTCTATTCTCACCTCCTGTAGGACACTGATCTCTCACAGAAGCTGGGTGCTTAGCAACAAACTACCCAGAAGATTTATTAAGCAGTATATTTATACTAACACTGTTTGGTGCAATAAATTAGTAAATGTGAATTGAAAACACAGACAGCAGGCAGAAACGAAGGAAGAGCATGAGCACATTGCAGGTGCTGAGAAAACCTTTAACCCCCCCTCCTCAAAGGTGAAAGGGCTGGGAGTGGCCATGTTTCACATCCAGGTTACAATAATACAGAGTGGATCAAGGCTGCAAAGTGAAACGTAACAGGGTGAACAGTGGTCTCTAAATGTTGAGTTGAACCATTTTCCGCAGTCATTTCTTTAAAAGTAATTCGTCCATTGTAATAAAAGAAGATAGCAGATGACAAAGGTTTTGTTCAAGCAAAGTTCATTCACGCCAACGCAGCTCTGTGAAGAGGTCTAATCAGGCAAAATAAGCCAAAACACGTATGTGGGTGGATTGTGCGCATGTTGGAGCTTTTAAAAAACTCTACCAAGGTGGACTGACATTATTGCAGTTTATTATTGCAGGCCTTAAAACATCATTCAGGAGCGAAACTGAGTTTTACTGATGGAAGCTGTGCAAAAACCTCTCTGAAAGCCTAAAACCTTGACTATATAAATAAATCCTAGAACATGAAAAACAGGATTTTTGCTAAAACTCCATTATGTGCATCTTTGGCCAGCTTCAATAAATGTGGACAAACATGCATGTTTATACTGACAGTTTGGGACTAATCTGGCAAAGTTTAAATTTCACATAGAAGCTGCCATCAAAGCTGGTCAAGAATCCTAAAACAAATAAAACATTTAACATGTTTAGTACTTTATTATATGAGCACTGTGAAGCCTGAGAATGTCTGTTGTCTATGGAAAAATCAACTGACAAGTTGCCAAGACAACAAGACTCTGATTTTAAACAATTTTAAAATCAAATATATTTAATTTGAAAATATCCCAGTTTTAATAGTTGACTTTATTTGCAGTAAAAACCTTGTCCGTGATCGATCTAAACCAATTGTTGTTTGTTTTTTAATAAATTGCTCATTAATCTCAGCCCTACCAAAAGTATACCACAAAGTGCTCTTCATGTGTTTGTGTGATGCCCCCTGGTGGCAGTAACATGTTAGAACAAGAGAATCCGATAACGCCAACCCATGCCAGTACACTTCAGTAGAATTCATGTTTGTGGTTAACCAAAGCAGACGATTAGCCGTAGTTCTCCTTGTCATTCTGGATGTCCCTGTTATGCTGATATTTCAGTAAAAGTGGACTGAGAAAACTTGATCATCTGGATCTTGAACTTGTTCATTGAACTGAAATGCATTAAGCAATCACACCGTACTGTGTTTGAATCATAACAGCCCTGTACCCGCCGTACTAGCTGTTACTTAAGCAGGTGAACACACAGCCTGAAAACCAGTCACTGTACGTTCTTTAGTTGCTTGTTTTAAATCGCTGGAGTTTATAGTTCTTATTCGGGCAACCAAAGGTTATTATCGTTTAACTTTATAGTCGTCAGTAGGTGGCAGAAAGGTTTTTAGTGCAGGTGTCACTAACCTCTTCAGGTTGACCATGGCCCATGGGATCCCAGTGGGAGTGTTAAAGGCAGGAAGGAGCTTCTCAGCCAGCTGGACCGCCTTCAGCTTGAACACCTGGAGAAGGAAAGACCAGAGGGAGGAAAAGAGATGGATGGTTAACTTTGAGACCGGCTGATTTAGATTCCCATGAAAGAAATCTCCAGTCCGTCAACATTCTCTGCTTAATATTCTCCTCAACAATCTGACAAGTACAGACATAAAACATCTGTCAGTAACCCAAACAAAGGCAGGTTGAAGGTAAAGAGAACAGAATGAGATGTCAGGAGACAGACGGCTGCTAAATGATTGCCACAAAGTGTCATCTGAGCAGATTTATAGAGGAGACTTTCAAGCTAATATATGCAAAGCCTCCCTTTAAACTGTGCTGCAGTAAAATGGAACGTTTCTGAATATTACAGAGATATTCACATGAAAAGCTGGAAGGTCAGACTATATCAGCTGAGCACAGAAACAGAACAAAGCACACAGTCAAAGCCGAGTTTTTATTACCAGTACTGCCATCTAATTTTGAAAGTCTAATGCAGAGAAATCGACGTGTGCTTGTTTGGAGATTACACAACTTTGTGCTCTCGTCTGACACATGAAGGCTCTGAACAAGCAGCCGCAGCACTTGTTCTTCTCTCAGCATGATAATCAAGGCGATAAAAGCCAACCCGTGTTATTCTGCTGCTGAACTGGATGCCAGTAGACTAGTTTTAACTGCTCTTTCTTCCCACCACCTCAGGAAAAAAAGACATCTCATTTATTACGCATTTTGTTTTCTGAAAGCCAAAGAGCTTTACATATTGCCAACGACATTTCCATGTTATAGTTTATTTGCAATGGTATAGCATTTAAAACTGAAAGATTTTAAGATAAAATATACAAGAGCCATTAAGTAGCTTGAGGAGCGCTTTATTTCAATAACGCTGGGCCAATTCTACTATCATGTTTTTTACTTTCAAAGAGACTTTTCAGCAGAGAAGCGTAGCTGTTCAGTAGAAGAATTACAATCACTTACAACAATCTTTTTAATACTGAGCATATTTGTCATTTACCCTCCAAGAAATTTTTCTTTTAGGGGTGTTGTTAGAATTACCTGTGCATTTTAAAAGGCTATAAAAAGAAACATTCATTTGCTAGTGCTGCCTTTTGAAAAATTGGCCTCTCTGCCACCAGCACCACGCCTCACAATATATTAAATCTTAAAAGCTAAAAACATTTATTCATTCACAGCATGAACTGCAATCTCAATTAAAAGAAGGCTCACTTACACAGCTAGACGGCAGATATAGGAAAATAAATGAATGAACCATGAATCATGTGGCAACCTTTATATAAAGGGGAAAAAGTGATAGTTCTTTTGTTTTAAAAAGCTGCTTTTGTTTCGACAGCTGATAAGACAGATAGTAAATGAACAAACAATCCGGTTCCTTGTGAAACTTTTGTACAGCATGACTTATGGGAATGCCATTTTGAACAGCTGCGTCTTAAAGTGATGATGTGAAGGTTTGTAGTGAGTCTGAGCTTCCAGACGGTAGTGGCAGCAGGAGACTGAGCGTCACAAAATGAGCAACTGCTATTTGCTGTAGCAGTAGCACTTTGAGATTTCCCTGCAAATGCAAAGTGTAATATAAATAACATGCAGTATTATCATTATCATCATTATTATTATTATTATGAACTCATGGCAGCAGAGCCCATCCAACCTGAAAGACCCTCAACAGCTCTGTTATGAGGAATCAGCATTAATCCTATAAATTAAATGAGCCAAATTATAAGAGACACAGCAAAAGACTATCCATGTTGTGAGAAAAACAGGAAACATACCAGGAGGGTGTTGCAACATATATATGTATTACCTATAAATCCCAGTGGTGGCAAGAATGCGTATTGGGAGTATCAGTGATAGCAGTGAAGCAGAAGAGAGCCAAGCACTTCAGCACAGTGATGCATCTACAGAGTGTGTCAGGGCTGAGCAGTTTTATAGCCACACCAGGTCTATGGAAAATTCCTGCTGCCTCACATAGTAAGATGGAGCAATGGCACACTGAAGAGAGGACGTGGGGGTCAAACTTTGGAGTTAAACGTGAAACATATGCAGACAGCGCATATGAAGAAGATATAAACTGCATGACTGCTAATGGAGGAAAGTGACTTTTAAGACTAACAGGAGATCAGAGAGTGAAACAAAGTCACCTGAGGCCTTATGTATAAACAAAACACAATAATAAAAAAACTACCCCATACAAAATCATGCTAAAGCCCACACAGAAATTTCACTTCTGCCAGTTTTCACTATGGACAGCATAAAGAGCTGTTGTGAAAAAATGTGGAGCGTCCTGCAAAATCTTATCTGCTTCAGTTCCCAATGTCAAACTGTAAAACACTCTTTATCGTAGTCTCCAAAATAATTCATCCACTTCACTTACTAAGCTATATCTATGAAAAGTCATAATTACAGAAGCAGACACACAATGAGATTGATCATTCAAGTATTATATCAGAAAAATAAATCCATTCTGGTGTTATTTCTAATTAGGTCACCCCACTTCTGGCAGTAAATGTTATTTCATTCACAATATTCAGAATTTATCCTAGAAAGTGCAATGAACGCCACTGTAAACATGCCTTCTGACTTCGTCACAACCATGACTGCCAGGAAACTAGAAAGTATTTCCTGTTCATGTCACACGTACATATAGTGGCACAAAAAGGAGTAAAGGAAGCCTTAATGACTCACAGGAGACATGGTGCACACTTCAATCCTGAGAGGAAAAACCCCTTTAAGCAGGGTGAATACACTGGAAAAAAAAAAAATCAATAATCGTGTCAATATGTTAAGTCTGAGTCACCCTCACATGTGGCCAGGACTCAGTTAGGAGGATGCCTCCCACAACAGCAGCCATCAGCACCTGGTTTTCCTGAGTCTCCAGCAATCTCTGCCAAAACACAGTCACCTTTTTACACTCAATATAATGCCAACCCTTTTTTTTTTCTATAATAAAGCAACTGCACATTTCTTCAGGGTGACACCCTGCCGCTCAATTATTTTGTGTTTGGTACTCATTCTAGCAAATGAACCACTAAAAACTACATTTTTTTGGCATCCATGTCTGTGATCAACTCTTCAGTCCCAGACTGAGGCTCCTCTCTTCTGTCAGGTTTTACAATTGGTGATTAGACAACAGGAGACAGCAAGAGCATATTTATAGTACTTAGTTTTATACGTTTATAACCATATACGGTTTTCTATGTTTATCTGTGAGCCTTTGTGAGAAGACCTTCTTTCAGTATGAACGCTGCATACATGTGTCCCTCAGGAAAATCAAAATATCAAAATCAACATTCAGAACGATAACCGGTGTTCTTCTGGAAGGTATTTCTGACTCTCAAGCTTTCAAAGGAATCAGCAACAGAGCCAACCTTTACCAGCCATAACAGGGTTTAAAGAACAGGGTTTATCCAAGTGTAAAGATACACAGAACATGTAAACATGTGAGACGCAACATTACATGAAGAGATACAGAACGATACCTGGATGAGAATCTGTATTTTAAGAGTTTTTCTTTTATGAGAGATATTCTGGCTCAAAGATTGCTCACTGCTGGGATAAGCCTTCTGACTGGCAGCACATTTTAAGTGGCTCCTTTTCTTTTATAATTTGCCTCTTTCTGAAATATTCTCTGGAAAAAGGCTTGAGCCAAACTTTAGATTGGGTGAGAAAGCAGGCCTGCTTGGTTATTTGGGTATAGAGCTGTAAAGAAAAAGCTGAGAATATGCTTACATTTATATATATTTATATATATACACATCACTTCCTTGTGCATCTTTATTAAGTGGAAGAAAAGTAGAGACAGAACAAAAGAACATGTTCTCTGTTATACATTTCAACACAAACACACGAGCTGTGGCAGAAAACTTTCACTAAACTGATAAAGAGTCGGCTCTGCTGGCCCATCTGGGTCTATTCATCTCTCCTGGACCAAGGAGCTACATCCGGCTTGCTACTGTGACATCAATACGGAAGTAAAAATAAACTAGGAGCTGGTTCCAAAAGCAAGACAATAGCCATCAACCCCCATGCTAGTATGCTAATATGTCCAACTTTCTATCAGAAATGAGCATCTGGGGTACAAAAAACAAAACAGCTTTAGTCTCCAAAGCTACATTCCCCATGCCAACATGTCGTCTGCCCACAGGCTTGAAAAATCTACTTCAAGGCTACTCTCTTCATAAACCTGTGGGTGACGCCACAGAGTTTGTCCAGTTAAGCAGCTTTTGTGTTGGACCAGTAAGAAGGCTCTCTGTTCCAGAGAAAACTGCTGTTTGAAGCAGATGTTCAAGCCTGTGTAGCGTTTGTGAATCTCTGTGCAATAAAGACAACGGAGGGCAGAAATAGAAAATGCTGACAATGCCGTTAATATTTAGTTTCACCGTGTTAAACAGTAAAAACCAGTATAATGGCACATCACCATTAACAAAGCCTATAAAAAGACCTGGCATAATTCCCTGCATGTGGCAGAATGTCTGCATCTACGCAAACTTGCGTCGAGGTCTGTACTCATGTCCGCCGATCATCATCATAAACCCCCCTCCATTTATTTGTGACCTCCCTGCTGGCTGCACAGAGGCCCTTAAACTTTTATTGGCAGTGCTGCTGCTGGTGCCATCAAGCTAGAATAGCATCCAAACGACCCATCAGAAGAGACCGCCAGCAGCCTTCACAGATAAAACTGTATAGTTTATGATAATCATCTTGCTCTGCTGCTTTCATCCACAGGCACACATGAAAGAGGAAGATGGCATCTAAAGACAAGAGAATGTAAACCCAGGAAAAGATTCTGCTTTATTAGAGTCCTTGCACTTACTTTATCTTATTTGGATTCCTACTGATGATTAAAACAAGGTTTTTTTTTGTTGTTGTTTTCTTTTGATTTGCTTTTTGCATTTCAATATAAAATTTTGGTTTGTGGCCAGCTGGATGGCTGAACGTCTGTTTAGAACTGAACTTCAAAGAAAAGGGCGTTTGCGAGAGAGATGAGTTTGTGGGAAACAAATTTGTATCTCTCAAAGATAAGCACCAAGCCAAAATAGCCTAACACACCAATAATTATAAATCATGAACTACTGCAAAGCTAACACAATTCACAAAAACAAAATATGGTGACGAGACTCAGGCTGATTTGAATATAGAAGAAAGCAATAATTCAGAATTCTTGTTATGCCAAACCTCATTCTTGGTTTTTTATCGTCCAATAATTCTTTAATAGAAATAATTAAAAGCACCTGAAGCCTAAGCACAAATTTGGCACTACTTCCAGGAGCTCATCCTCATTTGCATTTTTCATCATGTATGAATGTTATTAACTTTGACAGTCTGTCCTATCCAAGAAAAACCCATTGAATCATGAAATGTACCACTGCTCGACTGCAAACAAAACAAAGGCAGGTTTGTGTCCTTTTCCTCCCTCACAAATCACTCCGGCGAAACACCACTGACGTCTGCGTACATCCGCTCTGTAGACATCGCATTTACTGTGGCAATGAGACAAAATCAGTTTATTGACATCTCAGATAAAAGCCTCTGGCTAGAATAACCCCAGACAGCCAACTGTCCCGGGATTATTTCTTGCTTCTACCATGTTCCCTTAGCTGACATCTCGAGTGTCCAGTCTTTTTTTCAAATGCAATAAAGGCCTCTTTAAAACCGATCACTTAAGGATGCACTCGCTTGGTGAACACAAACACAAAAGCTTGTAAACCTGAACCAGGGGAAGCAAGATGGGGTTGGTGAAAAAATGAAGTATTTTTTTTGTGTGTGTGAGCTGTGAAATTCATCCTATAAGACATATCACTACATGAGCTGAGTGGCTTTATAAGTAAGAAGGCCACCGATAGCACAGAAACATCAAAGATACAGCATGTTCACTAAAAATCTGGGCCCAATTAATCATTAAATATTAAAGCGAATATGAGTTCAAGCATCAATGCTATGACCTTATTAAAATGAGAGAGGGCTCAATGATGCCATTTGACAGAGTTAGAGTCTGAATCTTACTGGGACCGACAGAGCTAGAAAGTAAGTTCCTGAATGAAATCATCTGCCAAATGGTGCATCAGTGTTATATCACAGAGACTGAGTGAGTTACAATCAGCCACTCAAAAGGTCTCAAACACAGCTAATGATCCAGTTATTACACATGAGAATATCATTTGGAGGCTGGCAGCAGCTGAGAATGACTAAAAATCACTGCAGAGCAGAGCAGGTTCAGATCACTGTGAGACCTGATAGAAGCAGCGGACCAGATGTACATTTCTCAAACCACCGGTTGGTTCTTTCTCTTGTGAATCTCAAACATGAAGTTTGAAAACAATGCTCGAATAGAAAATATCTTGTCTTTGCTATTCTAGTCAATGGCAAAGCACAAAGGTGACTGCCTAAAAACAAACTCAGACAAGAAGAAAGAATAATGCAAAGAAAATAATGCAAAAACTATCACAACTATCACTTAAGTTACCTGAAACTGACGAGAGTTCAGGGGTCCATCATTACTGATTCTGTGTTTTAAAAAACAAAAACAAAAAGTAAGACTTGCTTTTTCTTGCTTTTGATTTTTGATTCAACTGAATATTTTTCACGGTAAATGAAGATGGCTTGGCCGCAAATGATGGTACCCTCAACTTACACAGTCTTCAGGGGCAATCACTGCCATCACTGTGTGAAACTGCTGGATCTGCCAACAGGTATTTTGGTCCACTCAAACAGAGCAAACTGCTCTCGCTGTCTCGGGTGTGAAGGGCCGTCTTCTTTGGACCGCATTTTTCACATCTTTCTGCAGATGTTCAACAGAATTAGCATCTGAGCTCACAGAGGACATTTTAAGAATAGTGAGGGACAACTATACGCAAAAGATGAGTTATTTGAATTGATCTGAGGCAGTGCAGGCTGTTGCGTTAGGATTTGTTTGGAGCAGAAACGATAAAGGGAAAAGACGAACAAAGGAATGGAGGCTGAAGGTGACAACAAACAACATCTGGGTTTCTGTGAAGCATCGAGAGACAGCTTGTGTTGGAATAGACGCTATATAAATCAAATTAAACTGAATTGATTACAAAATCATACCTAATGAAAAAATGTCTGCCCGTTTGTATTATGATATGGAACTTTATGTGTCCTCATGGCCACCTCATCTATTGGCTTGCTCCTTCATAGGTGTAACTCAGATATTGGTATGTTAAATATCCATTGGTTGCAATCTCTGACTAGTCCACCGACCTGTCAGCAAGCTGTGCGACAGGCAAATCAGGCCTCAGTATTTCTGAAACAAGCGACAGTAACACTGTAAACATATAAATGTGAGTCTATGAAGCACCAATCAAAACAGTTGTAGAATCAACTCCCTTATTCACGCAGGAGAATCAAATACATTCCAAGCTAAAGCTTGAATTTGACATATTTACAACAGTCTACAGGTGGAAATGCAGCATGCAACATACAATATATGACTATGGTTTTGTGGAGAGTCATGAGAAAATAAGAAAATATCAAAACCCGTTTTCAACAATGGTACCTCTGCGTTTTTCATGGCCACTGTCGTGTTTGTTATGTTGGATAACAGCCTGTCCAAGAGACACTGGACCTTTAATTATACACCACGCTACTATATGACAAATCTTAAAATTAAAAGTATTGCACCCAAACATATAATCCATCCTGATGAGCAACAAGCACAAACGTTGGTCTCTGTTTACTTAAACAAGACCATGTGCACGTGTGTCTCCACGCTCTTTCACTCCAACTAAAATACAATGATCAAACAAACCAAAGATTAGCCCCTTATTTGTTTGTTTTTTCTTTTCAAAAAGAAACCATGATTGCTGTAAGGTAGACTAATATAACTGACTTCTATAATGTCCGTTTCTTGCACTTCAGCCATCGTAAATACTTTAGATGAACAATCTCTCAGACCAAACAGTCTACAGAATCAGAAAACTGACAGAAAGTAGGTTTATTTACTTAACCTTAGTTTTTCCTTATGCACTTAAATAAGATTAACATTCCTAACCAACAATAAAGAAACTTCCACAAACACTGCACACACACACTGTTCAGAGGCAGACTCGCACAGTCTCTGGTGTAAGCACAGGCCACAGCCGACATGTAATGCAGCCTCCTAAAAGGATTAGACTTTAGACTGTGAAATGTGCTGAATGCGCCTGCTTGGTAGGAAGGGCCCTGAGGGCCAACAGGAGAGACAGGATTAGGTTTGTGTGTGTGTGTGTGTGTGTGTGTTTTACTTTACTTTATTATGCCACTTCATCATCAGCTGATCTGTTTGCTAACATTGTTTAACACTGACTGGCCCTGCATCACAGGCAGGAGGAGGCACCGCGACGAGCTGTCAGGAGGAAACTCAAATCCATCATTAATTTCGCTCTGAGAAAACTTCATTTTGTTGTCATCACAACAAATGAAACCGTTGACAAATTTGACAGATATTTTGCAAAGAGCACAAACAACAACGGAGCACTGACGGCTTAAAAATAAGACATGACTAATGAGTTGTTTTCCTGATGTGTTCATACAGCGTCGACTCCATTTAGTCCTAAATCTCCAGAAAATGTTTTCTTAAATGTGCACCTGATTGCCTCCACTATTAATTTACATAAGATAAATGATTTACCCACGCTATACGATTCTCTTCTTTAAGTAATTAACTCTTGGCCTCAATCCTCTTTCTTTCCTTTTTTTTTTTGCAGCTCCCAGATTGCTCACATCATCATCTGCTCTGCAATCTCTCACTCTTTTCTATTTTACCTCCCTTCTGGACTCATTTCTGTCCCGTTTCTTTCCCATTCCCCTGGATTAATCTGCCTTGGACTACTGCTTTCTGTTCGAGGCAATGTCATTTGTTAGCAAAGTGGAATGCATAAAACTAAAGTGAAATTAACATTTCTCTCCCATTTCTTACACTCCCTTGGTTTCTTGGTTTTCCCTGTTCTATGTGTGCGTGCCTGCCTGCTGGCGGAGCAGCAGCAGCAGTTACTGAGCATGTCATCACAGCAATATCTGCAACCGAGCTAAGGACACCCAGAGGAAAACAGACAACCGCGACGACCAACAAATAGCATGGCCTCAATATGTGCTTCCCTCTCAGTGGCAATGACATCGAAATGTTTATGTTTTTTTGCAAAAACTATGCAGAAAGAGGATTTACATTTTAAATTCAACAATATTGCAGTCTCAGGTCATCTACTGTGTGCATCTGGTTAGTCTTATCAAGGTTATTTACCACAGAATGTGAAATTTATATAATTTCGCACTTTTTGCAAATGACCACAAGAATATACATGGATGCCCCCTCGTGGACAAGAGCATCTGTTTATGTTCTACATGACTGTGTTCCCACGTGAAAAAGTATTTCCTAAGCTAAACACCCAACTCCCAAATTTTCAGAGGAACAAGACTGAATGAAGAAAATCTCTGCACAAACCCTGGAGGCTGTTAGAACAGTAGTTAATCACACACAAGCATTGCAGCTACGCTTGTCGGTGGCTGTCTGACGCTTTAGGGTGTCCCTTGTGGATGCCTTTGTCATACCAGAAGACAAATCAATGTCTTCCCGCTGGGTAGACAGGAAAGCTGGGTGGTTCTTAATTTGACACAGTCCTTTGGTGAAAACGGATGATGATTTTGCTCCGACGGTGGCAGTTACTAATACTTGGCACTTGGCTTTAGTGGCACTTAGTCAGTAACGCAACCTTCTGCTTGGAGTTCTCTCAGAATCTGAGAAAGGCTAATTACTAGTTACCATAAGTTTCTTCTGATCCGCAAGGTCGATTTGGTACAACTTTTACGCCGGATGCCTTGACTTCCTGACCCAACCGGGAGTGAAACCCAGACTTCCCACATGGTAGGAGAAGAGTCTACCACACAACCACCAGGGAGGCTAGCTATGAGTTATCTTGTGACTCACGGTCATCAAATCTACGACAAACTCCTCTGGGAACCAAAGTATCCTCCAACAGCTCAAGCTCGACTAAAATTTAGTCATTCAACAGGATGCCAGGCATGCCAGCTAATCTACAACAGAATGGTTTCAAAATAAAAGATTCAAGGTGTTCAAATAGCTGAAAGTCCACAGATTAATCCAACAACAACTGTAGTGGGTTCCTAAGAGGGCTTTTCATAAATGAATGCCTGAATATCTTCAGGAACTGAAGCAATGTAGAAGAGTTGGTCAAGACTAATCCATAGAGAAAACAGTTGCTTCATATGACTGCTCTAAAAGCAGCTATACGAGCGAATGAACCAACCGAGATGAAATGTTTTTGTTGAGGTTTTATTTACCATTGTTTTATGATCTGGTAAGACCAGCTTATTCTTCCTATTATGTGTAAAACAGAGTTGAAGGAGGGTGTACATTTACACGACTGCTTTCCTGCTGAAAGCGGTGTGATGGCAGTGACTCAGACAAAATGAGGCACCGAATTTGTGTGACATGTTAAGTTCCGCAATATCAGAAGGAATCAATGCTCCCCAGTGAGATCAAACAGCCATCAGCTACACTGCAGTCAGACCCCACATCTTAGCTCTAAGCAGTTCACTGCAGCATGACAAGATGAAAGATGTGGTGACGTTTGGGCAAATGACACGTGATGAGAACATACAGAGAACATGAAGGGATATGACTAAAGAGAAAATGGTGAGAGAAGATTTCTGCAGAGAGAGGCTAGTAAAGTTTGGGGGTTTTTGCATGCACGCACAAAAAAACTTTAAAAAAAAAAAAAAAGAAACATTTGTCACAACATCTGTCTACTTTCTGTCTGTATTCATCTTAAAACACATTTCTTTTCGTCTCCTCTCATCCACATTTTATCCATCTTGTCTTTTGCACTCCTGCTCTGCCAGCATCCCAGCTCTTCTTTTCCTTTCGTGACAACCCTCTGTTCTGCTTCTTCCTTTTTCTTTTGAGTCACACTGATTTTTTTGCAGATCCAAAGCTACACTTCCCACTCAGTCTCTGGAATCCTCTCTGTCTCTTCAGCACTCTGTCCCATAATGCTTTCATTAAACCGTCCCTCATTTTTCTGTCCTCACCATCATTATCTCTCTCTCCTTAGAACTGGCTTCATCTGATGTTTCATCCCTGCCATTCTCCAACTTTTTAGTTCCCCCCCAAATCACCTTCCTCCATCTGTTGGACTACTGGGTTGCAGGGTCGTGGCGTTTATGCCTGTACTGTCTCAGCTTTTCTTTTAAGAACTCTCTTCACATTATCCTACATTATAGTGTTTGACTTGCTTCCTTGACCTTGTCAAGTCCTCGATCTTTTCTTCAGCATCTACCCATTTTCTATCCCATTTATGTTCACGTGTCAGCTTTAATTGCCATAATTTTAATCTTTCAGACTTCTTTCTCAACAGCATAGACAACTAACTTTAAGTGAGGTACCACCCCCCCACTGAGATACACTGGCCTAGACAGAAGATATGAGTGGCCCTGATAGCCCAGGTGTTTACATCGATGTGTCCCAGACGACTTCCAAATCTGCTTTAAGTGCTCCTCAAAAGTGAGCTTACATGTGTACGTAGGGCTGTCTAGTTGTGATATGATCACTCAGGACAAAGAAACCAGTCTAAACAGGGCTGAACACCAGTGCCACTGCTTGGTCTCAACTTGCGTGTGTGTTTATCTTTCAAGTCTTGAGCAATAGCCTACTATATTAATATTTCAATCCACACAATTGTCTGTCATTTTTAACTATAAAGCTAAGAATAAGGGGGGAGCCCTTAGAATTTTGATGACTATTTTAAAAGAAGTCACAGATCAGTGAGGGTTTAAAAAAAGAAAAAGAAAAAGATGAGAAGGCAGATAAGGCACAGATACGAACAATACAGCCACATGATCTCATTATGAAAAATTAAAAAAAATAACAGCAGCTGTACTCCTGCAAAAGTTGATGATGATGTGATTTCGCATCACTGTGCACACTAGTAGTCGGAACCATCCTCCAGCTGTTGTCTGCTCCCTGCTGATTAGTGTTGACTCTTGGTTATCTATGATGTCTAAGAAAGGATGAAATCACAGAAGAGAAATATCTCAAGAATTACTTCAATAATGGCCCCTGGAAATAAAATGTACAATATTTTTCTCATCTTTTTTCCTTTTTGACTTCAACGTTCATATTTGCAGTATACATTCAACACTTTCAAGCTTTTGTAAATAAAAACCAGCTGTGTGAGCCGTCCTGCATTTATTGTTCATTACCGTCAGAACTATAAATCACACATTTTAGAATGTGTGAATAAAATCTATTTTTTACTAATTGTCCAATGATTGTTTGCTGCGTCTTTCCACCAGACGGATTACTAATTAGAGCTAAATCAACGACCCGGGGAGGGAAGGAGAGAAAGAAACATGGAACACAAATGAAGGTCTTGAGATCTCAGATAAAGGAGAAAAAAGGACAAACAGTAAAAGAAACGGACCTATGAAAGAAAGAATGTGAGGCAAGGGAAACAAGGAAAAAAGGACGTAGTGAACGTAATGAGTGGAAAGTTCCACAATGACAAAGAAAGGAATGACATGGAAACCATCTTAAAATAAAACTAATAAAAATGAGCATAAAGGTGAAAAGACAGAAGTGAAGAGCTGAAGGACAACTACAGAGGAACAAAAAAACCCTCAAAAAGAAGGGCGGGGGGTATGAGGAGGATGAGGAGGACAGAAAAACAAAAGGCAGGTATGTTTAGGGAGGTGGGGCGGACACGAGAAAAAGGTGGAAATGGTAGGAGAGGGTAAAAGAATAAAGCTGGAGACGGAGGAACAAACACAATCCATCACTTTGGCTTTTCTCGACTCTCAGAGACCCACATCACCTCCTCCTGAATGCTGATCTCCAGCCCTCCTCCTTTGCATTCTTCTTCTCTTGTTATGTCTGTATTTCCGTCTCCTTCCCTGTTTGGCTTTTCATCAGTCACTTTTTTGCTTTTTGTCCTTTATCGAGTTTTCTTGAGCATTTATCTTAATTTTATCACAACTTCTTTTATTCAACAAATGACGAGCAAGTCTTATCCACTGAAGCTGAACATGCAGTAAATGTATTCTGAGTGTCTCATCAACACGGGGTTGGCTGTTTTCTGGTCTGAAAATGTGAAATCCCACATAAAGTCCCACATAGAAGTAAGAGGAGAAGCCAGGGCTAACATCTGCAGACTGGCGCTTATTAAGGAGAGTAAGCAAAGAAAGCTAGTATGGGTGCATAGTGCAAAAAATGTGAAAGTCTCTCAAACACTGTCATTATTTACAATTCAACCAATAGTATCAAGCGGCAGCATGCGGCTGTTGTGTAATCAGGCTTTCAGGTCATTTCTGACAGGAAGCTAATTTCAACTCCAAGTGAAACTTCAGTTTGGACACAAAGCTTTGCTTTAAAGCTTACAATCTGCTACATGCAATTACATGCACAGTAGATCCTTGAATCCCTGTAAAGGCAATGATATGCAACCATTACATCCTAAAAATCATTCTGATGGTGCACTGGGATAGCACTACAGGGGGGGACAGCATGTCCTTTATCCCCCCTTCTTAGTGTCAATTCTTGCAGTGTGAGACTTGAGTGAGTAGGTATGATCTCCTGGGAAAGTATGTTGCCAAGGATGTGTTGTAAATGATGCTGAGAGTAGAGCAAGGCAGCACCACTGAGGACACAGGGTCCTGCAGCAAGGGACTGGTACAACAAGCACAAACAGTAAGGATTCATGAAAAGAAAGTCTGTTGATAAAAAAAACAACAAAAAAACTACTAACTAAGCTGGCACAACGAGAGCAACTATCTTTTCTTTTGCTTGTTTTCACGAACTTTTGCTCAGTGAACAATAAGTTAAACTCGGTCAAGCTAAGACTGTGTATACAGATGTTGAGGAACTTCTAATCAAAACACTTCAATTGTATTCATGATGCATGAATGTGTAAAATATTCATCTCCAGAGAGCACACGTTATTGCTTTTCTCACACTTTTCTTTGCTACTCTGAGAATAGAAGAATCTAGAAGTTAAAGATTTACCTAATTTATTTTGGATGTTGAACATAGGGAACCAAACTGAGGGAAGGAAATTTACTAAACATGAATACAAACAAAGCCGAAGTGAGAAAATAAGACTGAAGTCACACACATCTGCGTGGCTCTATTCATATGCTTCCTTTAAAGCATCTGAATAGCATTTCACAGCCATTGTACAACCCCTGAGTTGGACTAAATGGCCTCAGTGGTTCTACTGGTGCCTGTAGTTTGGGCTCAGGAACCAGTGGGAACAAGTACACACAGTAAAGCAGCCTGCATTTGTCTGTATATTTGTTTTCATGCTTTTATTTCCGACCAATGCTAAGACTGAATTGGTACCAATGTCAATTATCTGTAAAAATATTGTCTTCAACCTCCATCCACTTTCTACCTAGGCAACAGTCACTCATTCGTACTAATGCTTTTATACACAGGTTTCCCCAGAGAGAAACCCAGTGAAAACCACTTATTCTGCTGCTGATGACTGGTGCAGTTGGGAGGGTTAAGTGCCTTGCTCAAGGACATACTCAGTAAAAGTGAAGAATGAATGTCACTTGCTTTGGCCAGCCCTCAGCCGTGCATCATCCTCAGTCTCCACACCCATTTTTTTTCTCCCTGCGACAACTACCTCCAAATAACCCTCCATTTATTCTCACCGTGCCATCCCAATGCACAGATTCCTCCGCCCTCTCATCTGTTCCCTCCATCACCGTCTTGCCTCCAAATACTCCCATGCACTATATTCCTCTTTCCCCACCACTCGCAGCTTCTGTTATCACTCGGGTGGGCTCTGATGGACATGTGAGCTGGATCTGGGTGGAGGAGGTGGATTTGTGCAATTGATTGGGGAAGAGGAGAATACACAGTGAAGAGGAGCTGTGCTGTGGTTTTTATTTCATGCTGTGGTTGAGGATGAATTAGCAAAATTACTGCAAATTCTTAAAAAAATAAAAAAAATAAAAAATACCACCCACACCAGAAAAAAGCTCACATTTGCATCTCTCATGGTGTTTGAGCAAAGTTTACAGAGCATTTCAAATGATTGGGGCACTATCAGTGGGAGTAGGTCAACATTGTCATGTTTTCTTTGAGGTCATTACATCATCTTTTAATTCTTATGCATATGTGGTTCTGATTTTCTGACAGAAGATGTCTTGTCTGCGAGTAATGTCTCCATCATCATGCAGAGAAATAGCGACCAACTACAAAAAAAAAAAAAAAATCAGTGCAAACGCCAAAGACAAGAACAGAAAGAATTTATAACAGTAAAAAAAACAGCTGAAGCAATCAGAATTTGTTTTTCTATGTCCCTTGGAACAGTGGCTGTTTTCATTTTAACAGTTTAAATGAAACGCGGGAAAAAAAGTAATCTCGCATTTCTCAAAAATGCACAATTTGACAGATCTAAATTGTCTAGCTGTTCATTTGCTTATAATACTACATGACTGGAGTATTTTAATCCAGCATATTACCAGTTAAATAAAAAAGACCCAATGAGATGTACTGGATCAGGAAATATGGAAACCAGTTATTCTGTTCTGAAGAAGTATTTTAGCTAAAATATGAGTCTACAAACAGCAGACGTTGTCTTAGGCCTGGTGGCCAGTACAACACCTAAATTAAATTATAACAGGTAATGTAATGTTTGTGGACAAAGTGCTGTGCTCATATTTGATTATAATTCGTCGCATCATAGAGGATGAAGTGGATTTGAAAGCTAGAGTGAGAAAAAAGAAAAGAAAAAGGGTTACAGACGGTTAGATTCAACTTGGATACAAAGATAAAGGGTAGAAGAAAATAAAGAGGTATGTATTATATGAGAAAGAGGGGATAAGACGAGTGTCTGGATTATGAGAGAAAAGCTTCCCTTATATCTCCTTTTCTTCTTTATCCTATTTTCTTTTCACTTCTGCCTCACAGGAAAAGAACACAAACCACCTGCTAAGCCTTCACATTTTATTCTGATCCCATTTCTAATTCTTGCCATCTTTGCAATGCCCAGAACAAACAGCCGGGATACAAAGTGTTCTCCTTTTTTTTTTCTTTTTTTTTGTCAAATTCAAATCGTGTGACTTCACAAACCCAAGTAAGCCACTTACTTCCTGTCCAGAGAGGTAGTACGCAGCCAGTAGTCCCCCAATGAACCGAATATTGACCTCAAACACCGACACCTCAGCATTCTGGGAAAATAAGAGAGCACAAAATCAGATAGGAAAATAAGAATTAACACTTTAATTATTGATACAATAATAATAATAATAGAGTTTTTTGGTAAAACAGTCTTATTATTCTTTATTTTACAATTTGTATACACTTTTAAGTGTTTAATATTAAAGAAAATTTACTTCATCTTACACAGTCAACATCTTTAACCAAGTTTCTTTGGGGCAATTTTCACAGACTAATAAAGGAAAGAAATGAGGAGGGAGACAGGACAGTGAGGATGAAGGACATGTGGCAAATAATTAAGTAAACTGTCTAAATTTCTGAAGACATGTCAAGCAAGCAGCGATCTTCTGGGCTAAAAGGTTGATGAGGAAGTGCTATAAACAATGTTGTTTTTTTTCTGTCTTTTTTGGATTAATCGTGATGGCTCTCAGAGTTATATGGTCCAACTGCAGACTGCAGACAAACAATGACAACAGCCATCAGGTCTTAAAAAAAAATTATAAAAAATGTAACCAATGAAAAAAAACACACTGAAGTGTAATATCATTAACAGCTTTTGAAGAGCAGCTCCAGAAAAGTCTGGCTCAATATGCTTTTAAAGGTCTCAGCTACTTTTATGAAATATTAAGTCAATTAATTAAAATCCAAATGTCATTATGGTATCATCAGCTTAGTTGGCCCTCTCTCATCAGTTTGCTTACGGTCCTATTCAGCTTTTAATAAACGTAGGTTTCTACAAACGTTTCTACAAACTCATGGCTGCAAACAGTTTTCTACAATGATAACGGACCTTTTGTACCAAAGTGTCCAGTGCTAGTTCAGAGTCACTGCCAAATATAGAACCTGTTTTTTGTTGGTTTTTTTTCTTTTTGACCGCTAGCTGTGAAGAAACAACCTGTTTAGAGTGAAACAAACTGGTGCAACACTGGCGCCAAAACTTTGCTGGGCTAGCTGCAAGAACTGTTTTCATCAGGTGCAAGGGGTGTTGTTATTGTTACTAACCAATAAACTGTGACTTCCATTGGTCACATCTGTATGGTGCTAGTAGGCAAGAAATGAATGCAAATGTCTAGCCTGGATTACTGTGAGTTACCCAGTATCTCCTTGTGTCTGTGTGGAATCTGGAAAAAAAACATCTGTGGAATCTACAAAAACCTGCCAAGGTTCATTTACATTAGCTTTGATGTAATTATAGGAATCATTTGGGCGAATGCGTCTGTGAGCTGCTTGCATTGTAAAAGCGCCCTGAGTGGACTAGAAAGGCACTATATATGAGCATGCTGTTATTGTAAAAGGTCTGATTTTTATTCCATTGAACTTGTTTGTTTGTTGTCGGGTTTTTTTTGTTTGTTTTTCTGGCTCTCACCCAATGAAAGACACCCACAGTCGACCTTCATGGTCACTGCGATCACGGTTCAGTCCGACTCTTCACCCCACTGCTCATCAGAAGCTTTCATCTTCAGTGAAAGCAGCAAACACATATGAGAGCTGCTCCTGCTTTTTTTCCTCTCTCCAAAGGTTTGATCTTTGCTTTTTATTGTTTATTGTCTAAGATGCAACTTTGTTAGAAGCTATACAGAAGATGACATGCATGTCTTTTTGTTCTGAATACCTGTTGATCAGTTTTGTCAACAGATCCTTTTCTTCACTGAATTACTGCAAACAAAAAATTCGATTCCCATAATGACTAGAGTGCTTTTTGGGGGGAGGAAAAATAATTAACACTTTTTTTTTAAGTTTCTGTACTGATGACAATTAATGTTGTTGAGGAAGCACTGGAAAGCAATTTACTTACGGCTAAAGTTAGCTAGAAAATGTATCTGAATGTGTTATTTTAAGGTACTAATTAGTTTCCCATGAGAGTTCAGTTGTTGCTTCTTCTTTTTTTTTCTTTTTAACTGAAAACTTTAATGGGTGGCTAAAGCCTACTTATTTTATTATTACTTAACCACTATAAATTATATACAAACTTTCACCTACTTTCAAAATTGCTTTGGCTTCATTTACATGCAAATAAGGACTCAAAAGTATCTACTGATTGAAACTGAGAATGGTTTCTGAATTCTGATTCTTAATCTGAAGAACGAAACTTTATAGCAGCTACAGCAAAATCCATCAACAATGCATATTTGAGGAGATTTAAATAATAACTGCTACAACAGTTTATTTCCCTTCTGGGATTAATAAAGTATGTTTGGATGAAACTGAACTACAGATCCAGAGCACAAGTAAACATAACAGAAATGATGCACATGGCAGCAAAAAAAAAAAGAAAAGGATGCAGACTTAATTTAACTAACATCTTATCATGTACTCTGTCCTTAGCTGTCAAATTAAACACTTCTTTTTCCAAGTAGCACACAATAATAGGAAGTATTGAGAAAAGAGAGCAAACAAAAACATGGCCTGTTGCTAGCGATGAGGAGGATGCAACACGTCTGCTATATAGCGCTGAACTGGACGAACGGAAAGAAGCTCTCATAAAACTTAAGGTCAGCTTTATTAGGCACAATCCATCTATGTAACTCAGAGTCTGTCATTCAGCCTTACTTGTTAGACATTTACAACCATAGTTTATGTGCATCGACCTCAATGAGCAGCTATATCAAAAAAAAAACTACCTAGGTGGAGGAAGGATGCATGAGCAAAGTATAGGAAAATATATTTTTGATAGAATTAAGTCATTTTGAAGCTATGAAATAGGATATTGTGAATCAGGAAACTGGTAGGAACAAACAAAAGCTAAAGCTGCAGATTACCATCTCGACCAAAGCATTGAAGCTACACGTCGATCCCTTTCTGGCTTATGTGACGTGGGGAAAGTGGCTAAAAGAGCTCTCTGCACAGAGAAGATGGGAGTCGCTGATTTGGCATGAGGGGAAGGACTAGACGGGGAAGAATGTGGGAGTGCTGAACCTCACAAAAAAATTCCACAATCTGTTCTCATCATTTCAACAAAGAAAAGATCAGAAATGAGGGCGAAACGAGTGCTGATACCGTCTACTTTGCCTGGAAAGGCACAGATCTGTAAAGCTCTGGAGAATTGTGAGGGTCGCCCCCTTACACGTCAAGTAGGATCTGTTAGCTGTGAAGTTTTAGTGGCTGGTGGAGGAAATATGACATCCTCTTCTGCAGATATCTCCTTACAAAAAAACAAAAAAAACTTCAAATCACCGGGAGACAGAGTTTTACAGATTGATACATGAAAAATCTAAATCCCAGAAGTGTGCCTATTTGTACCAAAATGGGCAATTTAGAAAGTCTGCCTAAGCATTCATTTACACAATATTTATGCTTTATTCAGACACACCTTGTGGCTGCTGAGATAGATTTCAAATTAGGTACATCGTTTTCAGACAAGAATCTTAACAATAGGGCTCGTTAGGAAGTGGTGAAGTGACTCAGACCAGGACAAATAAACAAAGGTGGAAGAGGCCCCCATAGTGTGCATATCAAACTAAATTACAGATATCAGATATATGTACTAAACACTTTCTGTACCGTATTATATCAGGATCCCTTCTTGATTAAATAGGACAGAAATCCTCCCGTTGTGAGGATTTAACTGTGACAGATGTGCATGGATACTATAAGCAACAGTAGAACAGACTGTTATAAAGTGTTTCAGCATGACTTCATCCAAAGACATCATTGGACACTGATAAATGTTAATTCAATAAAGCAAAACATTACAAAACAGCGTGATTAATTCATTGAGCACTGTATTGACCTGGCTTCTATCTTAATGTGGATCTTCACTTGAGAAAATGATTAGCAATCACTTGACACTTTAACAGCCAAAAAAATATTTAGATGGTAAAGATCAATTTGAAAATAATTCAGAAAATAATTCTCATTATCTGAGAACAGTGTAGCTTCAGGCACAATGAGACCATTGAATCTATCTTCTCTTTAAAGTGCATTTTGTATTTCCTCATGTATACACAAGATGTCAAAAGTCTTAATTCCAACTAATGTGACTAGTTACTTTGAGATTTGTTCAAACATAATTTGGGGGGGGGGCAGGCAAAAAGGAAAAGTGATGATAGCCTTTCAAGTCTGAGGGCAAGTGAAAACATGTCAACCTGCCATCACAGCCAAAATACTTATCCTACAATGACTTTATCATCCCAAATGACAAGAGGGCTGAGCAAACAAAGCAGAAGAAGTCACTGTCAAACATCTGTCACCCTCAGCAAAAAGGTATGAGTGAAAGGAGAAGCGTTGTGAGAGGAGGCGTCTGATCATGCCAAACATGACAGGCTTCACTGTGTTGGACCATGAAAGCTCAGCAGTGACGAGAAAACTAAACAGCAAAACGGAACTCATGAGGCCTTCTTCTGTGTCTGTCAAACACTGAAAACAACTCTGCACTTCTTCCTGTCTGAAACACCTCAACTTCACATTTAAGTGCAGATGTGTCATCCACCATGGAACTGCAACAACTTTTGGTTTGGTTTGGTCTGAACACAGAACTCTCACTTCTGCTGCACTATAACCGATTTGATCACAGTGTTCAGGAAGGCACTCCGAAGACAATTTGTCAATTTCTCAACTCCATATTCTGATCAAATTCTCTATTTTACAAGGGACACTAACGTGATAATTTACAGAGTCCATTAGCTTTGAACCTGGCGGTGGATGAAGCCCACCTGCCGACACATCCATCATCTGGGGGAAAGCTGAAGCGCAGGAGCTCAACCAGGACACTGAAGAGTCCAGCAATGACTCATTGCTTGGCTCAACGTGACGTGGCAGCAGATAAATCATTTTTTAGAGGTAAGGTTGGAGCTGGACGATGTGATGTGGCAGGTGGGTGGATGAATCGAGAGGTGGTGGGGAGTGAGGGTCACATAAAATGTGCTGAAAGTCTTTAGAGCATCAGAAAATCTAAAAACCGTTAAGCACTAAATGTTTGACAAGGATCATGTGCAGACCTAGGAATCAGATATTACCATTGAAAATTTTGTTTTTTGATTCACAAGCACACTAAATTATAACTATTAAATATATATATATATATATATATATGTATATATATATATAAAACCACCCAATTAGGCTAAAAACTTCTGCCCAAGATGCATGTAATATGTAT
>JBAMYA010000014.1:610626-626092 GCA_037176975.1 Arrhamphus sclerolepis
ACAAAAACAACATTCTTGGCAATATATTCATTCTTACTGCTTCTACTCTTCCCACCAAATTCAAGGGTAAAACTTCCCATCTCCCCAAATCACCCTTTATTGCAGTCATCCGTTTCCAATAGTTAGCTTCAAATAGCTGTGCTGTATCAGGATTGATAGTAATACTCAGGTATCTAAACCCTTTTTCAGTCCATTTAAAGTTGACCTTTTCTTTACGTTCTGCTGGACACTTTCCTGTGAGCATCAGAGCCATTGAGTTGGCTTCATTTGTCAAAAACCCTGATACTTCACCATATTTTATCAGGTTGTCCAGTAGGGCTGGTATAGATGTGGAGGGCTCTCTTATATATGTTAATAAATCGTCCGCAAATAACGATATTTTATGGTCTATGCCCCCCTCATCTTTTATTCCTTTAATATTTTTATTTTGTCTTATTGAGTCTGCTAATGGTTCAATACTTGCAGCGAACAGCAGTGGACCCAGGCAATCTCCTTGCCTGACTCCTCTTTTAAGGTAAAAAAAAGTCTGAGCAACAGCCATTGACTCTGATCCGTTATTTGAGATTTTTATAAACAATTTTTACCCAGTCAATAAACTTTGAATGGAATCCAAAAACCTCCAATGTTCGATAGAAGAATTTCCACTTCACGCGGTCAAAAGCCTTTTGTGCATCTAAGCTAAGCAGCATGGTCAGTTGGAAGATGTTCTTAGCACATAAATTTTTATTTTTTATTTTTAGAAAAGTAAGCCCTTGGAAGCTGGAAAGAGCATGAAGTTAATCAGATATAACTGTCAAAGATGAAGCATTTCTTCACCTTTGGGTAGAATTGTCTCATTCTGATGTCATAAAACATGGTGTTTCTCAGTAGATTGCCTTGTTGGCTAAACAATGGAACTTTTAAAAATCGCAGTAAACACACTCAACGCAGTAAATGCACTCAAAATGAAAGGTTTAATTCAGCCGTCTTGTATCTCCAGTGGAGCATTTGCCAGCATGACACCGGGGCATAAAACTTCAAGATGTAATGAGTTATTGATTAACGCATGTCTGAAAAGAAAAGAAAGAGATTTTGTTGTCTGAATTCACTTTGAAAACAATGATACCACTGAAAAAAGAAAAAGAAAAAAAAGAACAAAATCCACACTCTCGCCGAAACTTTAGCTGAATCATTTGGTGCTAAAGGTGAGAAACTAAAGCAGGACACTGAGGCAACAAAGTAAAACTTCAAGCTGAGGAAATTAGAGTACTTTACAAATTGAGCCACAGACCGACATGGTTCTGACACACAACTAACCCCCCGGACAGTAAATTAACTTTTCCCAATAAAGGAGACAGAGATGGGGTCTTCCTGTGGTTAGACATCAGGGAGAAGGAAGACCTTCTTCCTGATGTCTAACCACAGTAAGAGCTCTCCATTAGCTCTGAGGGGATGAGAGGAAATGAAATGAAAGTGTTGCTTGTGAGTCTCCCACTGAGATTGGTAATGGTGTTCTGGAGTAGTGTGATGTAAACATTACAGTTACAGTAAGATTACAGCAACAACGGCAAGTTGGGGATTGATGATCAGCGAATTTAATGTTGATTCTGGGGCTTATTTTTTTTAACCCCACCAATTGCTTTGTCATATGAGGAGCTTAGATGCAGAGAAACTCAGTGAAGTCTCAACACTGTGATTCTTGGTGCAATATTTGCGTTAGACAAATTACGGTGCATTTAAATGTACGTGCTGTGTGTGTCATCTGCATCCCTCTCCATAGGCCTTGAATCAGGCGATGTCATCTGTTGTAGAAATGAATTGTGGGTTGTGTGTGCTGCGGTCATAAGTTGAGAAATATACAAGCTTACTCAGATCAGTGCATGCGTCAGTCAATCAGGTTGTAGCAAAGGCGGCTTGAGCCAAGCCAATGAAATACGTAGTACGTGATGGCAGGTCCATAGCAGCTCGTATCCATTGATGATCGGACCTCACATTAAAGGAGTACGGAGGAATAAATTAGTAATCCTCATCCTATTTTTTATGATCAAAGTTTGTGATCATGCAGAGACACAAGTCTCAGAAGTAAATCTTGGAAGGAGGTATCAGAGATGGTGATGTGTCGCTCAAGAACGAGCTACTCGAGCCGACATTTTGAAATGTAGCTGATGGTAGAGAAGCCAACTCCCGTCGGGTGAGAGCCAGCTCCCCCCTCTTTTCCTTTCATTCACCTCACTGGATACTTTTCCATAGAGCATAGCTGTCAACACAACCAATACCACTCTTCCTGTATTTTCAGCAGCTGTTTGATTGTTTTTTTCTGATCATGATGACACAATCATCCAGATGTCCTGGACACCTACTCTGTTGTGCATTGCTGCAATGCGTATATGTTAAAGAACCTTACTAATCAGTAGGGTAAGAGTTTACTGGCTGTTGAACATGCTATAAAGTGCCTTGTAAAAGGCAGAAAGCATCAGTTCATGTTCACTTATTCCTTTAAGTTTCTGTTTGCTTTGTTTGACTGCACAACAACTTCAGAATTCAGTAAAAAAATGTACTTGATAAAAGGTGTTACAGCAATAATATCAGTCTTTTCTCTCTCACTGTTTGTCATACTTACTGTGTAATGTTGTTTTTTTTTTTGTTTTTTTTTACAAATAGACAGCCCCACATCAATCCTTCACGCTCTCAGTTCAACACCTAGAAATGAGTTTCCACTCCTTCCACCCTGGGGGAGCTTGTTGTTGGAATAGAAGTGTTTGTGGGGTTCATTGTTACACACTTCCAACACGGACCATTTTGGATGAGATTGCCAAGCTTGTCACATTCACTGAAGAGGCCAGTAGGTGATACCATGACAAAAATGGACAAAGCATTTGTTGCATTTGCGCTGCATGCTAGTTGTTCAATCAATAACATCAATCAAACTTTATTTATAAAGTGCCTTTCATACGAATGTAACACAAAGTGCTTTCATAATAAAGCTCAGCTACCCGTTGTTGGGTCGCCTTCCTGCTTGGCTTGGAGAATGAATGTTAGGGAACATTATTTATGTTAGCATGAGTTTTTTCTAGACTTACTAACGTGGCAATTGCGCTCCTTCATTTTTGGGAGAGTGTCTTTAGAGCGTTTTTTCTCTTAAGAAAGGGTATAAAAATGAGTGGGGGAGCTGGACCAAGTAAGAAGACAAAAACGTATCAGTTTCATACGGAATGTGAGAAGGACTTTTTTTTCACAATGACTTTTTTGAAGTGCGTTGTCCTCATCATAATAACAATAACAAGAAGTCCGTCCAAGACAGAGAGGTGTTAAAAGAGGCATTTGTTGAAGCAGCTGACTTATTGTTCCGAGACATTAAAAACAAGTCAGAAATATTATCTTCGATCAAAGCTCTCCAGCTGTCAAGAAGTACAGTTGCACAGCGCTGTGAGGCCATGGTTGAGGATTTGACCCAGCAGTTTACTGACATCACTGCAAAAGAGGAGCTATTAACAGCACTGACCATGAAAGAACAGACGCGAGGAGAGGACATATTTCAGTAGTTCAAAAACTTTATTGAGAAAACCCAGCTCCCAGTGTACAAACTGGTGTCAATCACCACGGACGGAGCATCCGCAATGGTTGGCCGCTTGAATGGATTTGTTGCCAAGTGCAGGCGGACGATGCTTTCCCGGACTTCCTGAATTACCATTGCATAATCCATCAACAAGCACTGTGCGCTAAAATGCTCAACATGATAGAGATCATGGATGTGACAACAAAGATTGACGATTCTATTCGAGGAAGATCTCTTTAAAGACGGTTATTCCGTGCACATCTGGAGAAGGCTGACTGTGACCACTCTGAGTTGTTGCTACACACTGACATGAGATGGCTTAGTTGAGGGAAATTCCTGCAAAGATTTCGAGAGCTCTGTCCAGAGATTAAGGAGTTTCTCTGTGTAGCTGAACATGCAGAATACACGCAACTAAACGATGGTCAGTGCCTGTTAGACCTGGCATTTTTAACCGATCTGACAAACATGTTGAATGAACTTAATCTAGAGCTGCAAGGAAAAGACAAAACAGTGATCAATATGATCAGCTCAGTTAATGCTTTCAAACAAAAGATGAAACATCTCTCCTCAAAGCTGCAGCACCATGATTTGGCAAACCTGCAGAACCTAGCGTCAGAGCTGGAAATTGAGGGGAAGGCCTGTGTGCAAACCTGACAGTGCACGCTAACAGAGCAGACTGACAATCTTCTGTCAGTTTAACAAATGCTTTCAAGACTTTTCTCTCCTCGAGCCAGTCGCTGCATTCATGTGCTATCCTTTTCAGGATGATGCTGAGGTTGATTCACTCGCATCAAAAATAGCAGCACTGTTTCACCTGAACTCTTCTGGAGTAGAGGATGAGATTTTGACACCACAAGGCGACATTGAGCTGAAGTCCAGAGCTCATGGACAGTTCTGGAACTTACTCACAGAAGTGAAGTACCCCAACATGAGGAAATGTGCTATCTCCTTGACTGCATTATTCAGCTCCACTTATTTATGTGAGTCAGCCTTTTCCCACATGAAGATCATTAAGTCCAAGTACCGTTCCACCACGACTGATGATCATTTGGAAGTGTGCTTGAGGCTGGCCGTCAGCAGCTACTGTCCAGACTATGCATCCCTGGCTGAGTCCATTCAGTGCAAGTCATCAGAGCAAACTCAGGTAATGACAAAAAATGTACATAGTTAATTGTGTTGTGTTGTGCAATGTTGGCTCATGCGGTTATGCAAGGTACATCAACATACATTACATATAAAGAATCCTCAATATATATATAAATAAATATATGTTTTGCATTTTTGTAGTAGGTAGATCATCTTGACTTGGCCATGTTGTAAGTAGCTCACATGCTGAAAACGTGTGAGGCGCCCTGGTCAAGAGGGCTGAAGGATACATTCACCCACACTCTCACCTACGCACTAGGAAATCACTGCAAGTTCAAATTGCATAAAAAGTAAAAAGTTTTTTTTGTCAATCTTGACACTAAACAACAGCATATATGCAGACACACAAAAAAACAAAACAAAAACAACTAATTTACTTTTTTTCTTTATTACAAAAACAGAGTCATCTTTTTTTCCAACCAGGACTTTAATTAACTTTTTTGCAAGTTATACATAAAATTACAACAGCTGTAAAATTGCTAATTGCTAAAAGTCTTTTTCCTACAATTCAAAAATTTATTATAAAAAAAAAGTATATTGTTGATTTTACAAAAAATATGCAACTTTTTGTTGTAAAATGTTTTTCAATCATTTACCAAGTCCTCACTTTCTGACATCAACCAGCTGCTCTCCAACTCAGCTATTCCACTTTTTGATGTCAGAACTGAATCAACCAGACAGTCATGTTGAAATTTCCTCAGAAATGCTCGAGTTAGAAGTGTATGATTGTTTTTGCACGCTCTCACGGGTCAGAAAAAATGAAGTGGGGGCCCAGAATTGACCTGTGGGCTTTGAGTTGGACACGCGCTTTAGAGAGTCACAAATATCGGAGTCTTTGCGTCTTTTGAACTTTATGGGTTTTTCATTTGTCAGCAAGTACATTCAGGGATCAGCAATCATGGAAAGGATGGAGGTTTCAGCCAAAGCAAATACTCTATTGGCAGCCTCAGCTAAGCTAATATAATGAGAATAAATTTGATATAAAAGTTATATAATTGGAATACAGCTGGAGCTTTTCTGTATCATGAACTGATTGTTGTGTGATTATTCAGACAACAAAGTTTTGTTTTTTTGTTTCTTTTTGTTAGGAAATGGAAAATGGAAAAATCTGTGTTTTGATTCTTTCTAGTCTTGAGAGAAATAGGTTCATGATATAATTATTGTCTGCTTCATAGCGTTCAGCTCTCAGGACTTTTGGTGAGGTTTTATATCTGAGTTCTAGGTAAAGGCAGTCATGTGTAGCTGCTTACTGAAGTGAAAGTGTCTTCTTTTAGCAGACAAAGTTGAGAAGTTGAGCGAGCAGCAGCTTAACTAAAGCTCAACGGCAGACATAATGGCCCTCGACATCAGGCCGTCCTGTTCACAAAGCGACATTTTCATCTTTAATCAATTTCTGCTGCTGTCGAGATACATGTACTCATGCTGACACGAAATCTTTTTATTTTCTAATTGTTACCAAGTTAACCTTGTTACCATGAGAAAACAAACTACATGACAAGTTCTTGTCTCATAATCATCATCTTGAAATAACGAGTTAAGGAAATTAAAAAATAATTTCAAGCATGGTTGCTCCTGGCACCCCATAATGTCTACCTTATTATAAAGCTCAGAAATATAAAGGCATGTGCAGTTTTATTGTTGTGGTACAAGCAGCATTGTAAATGTTCAATTTTAAACCCTTCTTTCCTGTCTGGTATGTTAAAACTATCTTTTTTTAATAATGATGGGTACTAAATATGTTGAAACAAGCTTAAAGGCAGAGGAGAGGAAAAGTGGCAGGATGATTTATTCATGTAGCTGTGAAGGCACTAATACTGGTAATGTGATGCTTCATTTGTCATTTTCTGTTCTCTTGTTCCAGCATCTCATGTCTGCTTCTCACATGATCTAACAGAGGAACTGAAATATCTTTGGGTTGTTTTATTTACACTAAATATTCTATTTACAGCCTTAAATGTGGAAAAAAAAAACATACCCCAAAATACCTGCTTTATTAATTCAGATTGTCAACATAATAGTGTCAAACTACTGTGGACAACCTGCACCTGTCGTCCTCCAGTTATTCCAGGGAAACCAGCTCACCACTCGGGTTGTTCCTTGCCAAATTGATGGTTGCATAGTATTTCTTGTGAGGTTTACTGTGCTGCCATTCTTCCCCGTTTTATCCTCCCCTTCATGCTAAATCGGTGCCTTCTGATTCAGTCAGAGTTTTGAATTGTTTCTTATCTTCCCAGAGCCCCAAATACACCAGTAATGATCTGGTTGGACTGGTGATGCCACCTGTACTCTGGTAGCCCCTATTATCAAGAAACGTTTACTTTGTACTTTAAGCCATTTAAAAAAAGGAACTTGAAAGTGTTTGGATGAAGAAGATATATAAATAAATAAATTAAAAAAAAAAGGTCTGGAGTTGTCTCAGTGTACAGCACATGTGTCAAACTTGAGTCCGGCAGACCAAACTTGGCCCGCCATTTCATTTTATCTGGCCTCCAAGAGCGCACAAAGACCCAGACAAGTCATAGATTTTTAATGAGAACATTTCTGAGGAAATGTCGGCGCCCGTTTGAGTCACTACTGACGTCAAAAGGTGGAATAACTGAAGCCAGGAAAGAACTTTTTAAAAATGTTTTAATATTTATGATTTTTAGGGCAAAAAGTTAAAATTATTTAAAATTTGGAATTTTATGATTTTTAATGTCATGTAAAAATGTTGTAAAAACTTGATCCCTCCCAACAACTTTAATTTAGAAAGTCTAAAATGTTTGAAAAGTTTAAAGTTGAGATTTTATGACAAAAAAAAAATCACTTTTTTTATAAGAGACGCAATCTCGCAAAAATTTCCATATTATAAAAGAAATTAGATTTTTATTTTTATTTTTTTTACAAAAATAAGATTAAATTTGCAATTTCCATTTGTAATTATGCGAGACAAATTTTCATAATAAATGCAGCAAATTTAGTGAAATTTGAGATTTCGTGAAAAGTGCATTTTCTTTTTACTTTACAACTGGGTCCAGGAACTAGTGGGAAATATGAAAACATAGCTGGTTGAGAAAATAAAGAATAATTGACCCTTTAATGGTAACCATGGTGATGTGACCCTGTATGAAATAGTTTGACATCGTTGTTATACAGTAAGCAAAGGAGAAAAAAAATGAATAAACCAACCAAATCAACAGTTTGATTCAAGTGAAGTGAAGTGGATGATCACTGTCAAGATGTATGAGAGATGCCTTCATGACTGTAAATTTAGAAGGTTTACAACAAATTTGAAAGCACTGGTACCATTCAAGGACAGGAAAGCCAGTTAAACTTTGCTAGGAAATATCTAAAAAGAGAAAAAGGAAAGAAACAGCTCATGATCCAAAGCATACAGCATCATGTGCTAAACATGGCGGGGGCAGTGTCATGGTGTGGGCATGTATGACTTCCAGTGGAACAGACACATTATAATTTTTTATTGATGATGTTATTGTGGGCAGAAGTTGTAAGATGAATACATTCTCTCATTCACACATTCAGCAAAATGGTACAAAAGTGGCAGGACGGAGCTTCACAGTGCAAATAAATAATGACAGTAAAGAAACATCAAGACATTTTGAAGGCAAAAAATTGGAATCTGATTCAATCAAATCCATTAAAACCCAAAGACAGCGTCAGGCAGCAGCTGATGGTAACGCCAGTGAAGCTCAGACTTCAGTGTCCATGTAGGTTCAAGACTTCAGGTAGTCGCAGACTTCAGGTAGTCGCAGTCGCTGACTGCAGTGGATTTTCATCCAAAAAAAGTAAAAAAGAAAAAAAAGTTTAAAGTTATCTCCCTTGAGATATGTAAAATGTATATCTGTAACTGCTAAATGACAAATGCAACATTTGTGTGAAGCCTCCTAAAGCTGAAATTCTATACTTTGATCACATCTTGATTGTTTTATCTTGACTATTCAGTATAGCCCTGGTGTTTGGAGGTAAAATCATAAAAACGCTGCTGTTTACAGAACTGAAGAGAACTAAAAGAACTAAAATATTACATATGTAAATCATACATCACTGCTAACAAATAAGCCTTTGAATGTATATTCTGTTTGATTGTAGTGTTTGAAGTAAGTTTTAAATATTTTCTTGTGTGGATGAATAATTGATCTGATGTTTTCTAGAGACACTATCCGCATGTCTGCATTTGATGCTCTTTTTTTGCGGCGCTCCCTTCAGCTAACTCTGGCATTTTATCTTCTGACCTTTGATGGGTTTTTTTTGTTGTTTTTTTTCATGTTCCTTCTCTTAAAACTCAAAACGTTAACCACCCTAGGGGCTTTGTTGCTGTCAGCTAAGTCCAACATGTGTTATCTTGGAGGCTGTGTTGTCACGATTTATCTGCTTTTCCACTGCTGGTGATCAACGAAGTTTGGGTTCAGAAAGTCTCTGCCAGATCAAATGTCCTGAATGCCGCTGCAGTCTGAAGAGGCTCCAAAGACCTTGTCTCGCCAGCAAGCATCAGCTCTGCTGTAACAGATTATGTGATTTAAACAGTAGCATTTGGATGAAGGTTTGAAGGTAACGCTTACAGTTCCAGGTATGTTGCAAAGCTCTTCATATTGTGTATTGTTATAGTTTTACCATATTTTACTTATTGTATAGATGTCTGTCAATGACTACAAAAGTTCACTGCACACGTGTCATGGTTTAGATTTTAGTTTTGGATTTTTTCAGTGTTGGTGGTGGTTTCTGGTTTGGTCCTGCTTTTAGTTTGAAGTTCTGTTATGTTCTGTTTGACTTTCCTGTTACTTATTCCCTGATGTGTCTCGTTACCCCCCTGTGTGTATAAAAGGTCCTGTCTTTGTCGGCCCTCCTGTGTTCATGCCTGGATTTAGTTTCTGTTTTTGCCTCATTTGTTCTAAGTTCTTTTGGTTGAAGTTCCTTTTGTATTTTCCTGCTGTGGCAGCATTTTTGGTTTTTCTTATTATTAAATATCACAGTTTTTGGATTACTCCTGTCTCCTGCCTGCTGTCCTGCATCTGGGTCCTCCACTACACCCCCACCACATGACAATACCCTCTTCATACTCCAAAAATGTGCAATTAAAATCATACATAATGCTGGATACTTTGATGACACTAATAATTCATTTCTACAATATCATCAGTTGAAGCTTTTTGATGTAGCCAACTTTTACACTGTGAGCTCTTGTATAAGAGCAAGTAAAAAAAATAAAAATACTACCCAGTAATAGGTAAGAACTGAGGGGATGTAGTAAGCTTAAATTTCAAGCAGTAATGATGATGATGCTACTACAGTAATAATATATATGGTGATCATAGTATTTGTAATGTTAGAATGTGGAAGTCTGAATACTGAAGCCATACTGAAGTCTAGTAAGTTATTCACTTATCTTTTCACAAGTCGTGTCATTGTGCGACTGATACAGATTTGCAGTTCTACACAGCCATCATGGAGTCCATCCTCACCTAAATCACCGTGTGGTACGCTGGGACCACCACCAGGGACAGACATGGACTGCAGCTCATTGTGCGCCCTGCTGAGAAGGTGATGGACTACAGCCTCCCATCTCTACAGGACCTGTACGTCTCAAGGACTTTCGGACATGCAGGTCAAATCGCGGCTGACCCTTCTCACGCTGGACACGGTCTGTTCAACCTCCCCCCTTCATCTGGAGGCTACGGTCCATCCGGACCAGTGGGGTGAACTCATTTTTGCACCACTGTAATTTGAGTAAAAGTGGAAAAAAGTGTAATCTTAGTTATATTATTGACCTTACTTTTATGTTATAAGTTAAACAGGTGTTACATTAAACTTTGTCTCGTCAGCATTTTGGAAATTGTTTTCATTGTTCAAAATGTTACTTTTCAAAGAGGGTGTACTCATTTATGCTGTGGTGTTGATGCAGGCGGACTGGAATCATGTCTCTGGTTTCCATGGAGCCTTTGTGAAACTGGTGTAATTTTTCTTGTGGCAGTTTCCATCAAGACAGGCACTGGAAACCATCTGCAACATCCAGATCATCTGGTCATCATGATGAAAAACACGTTCAGTTTTCTGTCCGCTTCAGTGCCTTTGTTTGTGTCCACCTACTAACATCCTGTAACCGTGCATCTCACCTCTGCCAGAAAATGTCAACGAAAAGAAGAAGCTGCAGAGACCGTGAGTGTATTCGTATGCAGTGGTGCATCTCTTTGTACATTAATACAATAACACATGCTTTAGGAGCAAGACAGAAGGAGAGAAGGAAACAACGTATGACAAACTGGCGAGTCTCATCGTTCCTGCCCAGTCTGAGCACATGCAGAACATTCTGAGCCCTGGGCCCTCTGCTTCTGATCCTGTCATCTCTGAGCTGCTCTCTTGGACAGGTCACCGGATGAATGCGCCGGGCCTGCCTTCTTCAAAGGAAAGAAACCGGGACCTTAAAGAGAAGTCAGAGAGAAAATCTGAAACCCTGAGTCTGAGGAAAAAGGAAATAAACTGATTATCTGAGGCTCATCTAGCTCTGGAAGGTTATATGCACAGTCATGTCTTGGAGAACTGGTATTAAAACTTGAATGGGAAGAGGGGGAGCAAAAAGGAAGGGTGGGAGGAAAAAAAGATTGCTGGGTCAGTAAGGGAGGGTTGGCTTTCAGTGGCATAAAATGAAATGGATTAATTTTAGATTAGATATGCTTCACCGTCATCAAGCTCTCGATTTCTTTGTTTCTGTCATCAGATTCTCTTTGTTCTTCTCAAAACAGAGGGGAAGAACAGGAGAGAATTGTCAGGATACGATTTAATTTTGTTCCAAGCCTACAAACACTTGAGGGGCAATTTAATTTTCATTAGAAGCCCCGACTCTCATCAACAAATCCAATAAGCTTCACAGGGACTCAGTGGCACCCACCGGCACCTTTAAGATACAGCAACGAGTGTTTCATTCACAGTCTTCACTTGGATTAGATCAAATGTTCCCAAATCAAGCCAAAAAAACAATGTGATGTCGACCGCCTAGTATGCATAAGGTTTGTAATGAGGAGATGTGGCTTTAAAGCCAAATTTATGGAAGAAATGTAATACACTGCCAAAGATAGAAAAACAGTTTTTGGAGAAAAAAAAGAACAAAACAAAAATCAATTTAGGGAAAATAGCGCTGAACGAATGAAAGCCACTGTTTATTCAAAATCTTTTAAATCTCACATAGCCTGTATGTGATGCCTTCAGGGTGTTTCTGCTCAAATATGGCACCAAACATGGGGCTAGGCATTAAAGCCAAACAACTTCACCTTTCTGATCTGTCTGCAAGACAGTTTTCCTAAAGTCTTGTGGTTTGTTCGGATGCAGTTTCTTCTAAGAAACTGCTCATCCTCGGATCTGACTGGTCATCTTTACTGCTTAATATAAATGTATCCTATATGGTACAAAAATCTCAGCTCCTGCACAGTGGTCCAGTACAGGCTGTAAATATGTTCAATTCGACTGAAGAGTTGACACTTTTAACATGGAGTCAATGGAGATTTGCTCTGGTGTGGAACCAACACCTGTTGGTCATTCGAGGAACTGCAACACACTTCCTGGATGAGCTTCAACCTGGGAGCAGGATGGTTGCCACATGGTTGTACCTTTAAAAAATATCTTATGGAAGCAGTGAGGCAATATTTCCAACATGTTGGTAATGCTAACGCCGCTCTCTTTAATAACTTAATAACTGTTAACAGTGAAAGACATGCGTTGGTCCTCTTCAGAGATCTTTGATAAGTTGTAGCTTCTGTCAACAGTGTGCTTTTTGTTTGACACTTCTGTTTAATTATAACAGCATGAAATAACCTAGATTATATTACACTTTCCTAAATTGGAGACTAAACAGCTTTAACGATAACTGAACCCAAATAAAGACATTTTTCCGTTTAATTTGGTTACGTTTTGGGAACTCTATCTGGTACAACAAATTAGCAGCTAGTTGCTAGACACTAATTCAAACTCCCAATCCAGGTCCTAATTAGGTGATAGATTTATTTACACAGTTTGTACATTAAAATTATCTGGCAGGAATTGGAAACCCTTCAAATTTCCCCTGAAGATTTCATCACAGATATTCAATTCAATTCAATTCAATTTATTTATATAGCGCCTATTTACGACAAGTCATCTCTAGGCGATATTCTACTGTGTGCTATCAGAGCAGTGATTCATAAGCTGATGCTGGCCAATTTAGTAAACATTGTTGGAATATAAGATATAAACATGGGCATATTGTATCATTGCCTTTAACATTCATTTTATTTAATGCCTGTTCAGACGTCTATTTACAAATTTCAGGTGTATTTCTTTTAAAGGAATTAGTCTCTAATGATTCTGTTCTGTCAACTGAAGGTACAACAGCTAAACTTCTGAACCTTCTCTTGAGATACTCAAAATAACAAGAAGACTAGAAATGTATGTTGTTTTTGTTGTTAATGTAATTCTTGATGCCATGCACAGTAACAGAAAACACTTTTAATCGATGTGTGACTTAGACGTCACCCTCTAGCTTAAATCTGAATGTTTACTGGTGGTTGCATCCCTGGTGGCCATCAGATGCTCTGAACACATCAGAAATCATCCGTGGCCCAAAGGCTCCTGGGTCTGTCATGTTGCTGATTGACTTGGTCAAAGTCCTTGTCTTGTTTCCTCAATTTGCTAGCAGGTTAGCGGCATTTCTGACTAAGACAGTTCATATGTGTGTGGCAAAGTGTCTGCAAGTATGCTTATCATGATGGAGCTGAAATGTGATCATACAAGGAAAGAATATACAGTTACAGCCTGCACTAATGATGCCTGATCGACTACAGAAAAAAAGAAAAAGAGAGAAAAATACATGTACAGTATGAGCTGTATTCAGGCCAATTATATCATCTCTCTAGCAGGAAAATTGAAGCAGATATTGTGCTTGAAGGAACCAGCCAGAGAAATAAAAATGCCTTACAGATACACAGATGTGAACATCAGATTGCATCAATATCAAGGCTGCCCCCCCTCCACCGATGTCCAGGGGGCATTCAAAGAGACTGTTTTTCTAGCACAGGGAAAACAAACATTGTCTTTACAAGGGAGGCAGTGCACCAAAAAGCTCGACCCCTCCTTCCCTTCCTCCCCAGGACCCCCTCCTTCTTACCAGCAGAAAGAAAAAAAAGAAGAAAAAATGCCTTTCAGGGTTTCTGGGGAAAAAAAAAAGAATTTTGGATTAAACAGAAATTCAAAGTCAAACAAAGAGTGGCAAAGCCATATTTTTCGGTCTGAATATCACATTGCAGTGCGCCTCTCACTGTTGGCTGCAGGGTTTGATGTTTTACGAAGCTCACTTTGCTTAATCCAACATGCTAAGTCAAGCTGTCACACCAGGAAATCCTGTAACTGCAAAACGCCATCACTGCACACTCATGAGTCAAATCCTTTCCATTTTCCTTTTGACAACTGAATTTTTCTCTGCCCCCAGGATGTATTTAGTGTTGTGATTTCATGGTAATTATATATAGTTTGTGATTGTAACAAAGGCTTTAAGTGGCTTTTAGTGATTTTTATCAGCATGCAACATTTTCTAACAAGTAAAAAAAATGTAAGGTAAAAGTAATATATCAAACTAGAAGTCATTGATCTCTGGTTTCTCTGGCAATAGGCTTGTGTGTGTTTAAATGTACATTACCAACTGTGACTCCAATATCAAGTGATCACATCACATTCTGCTGTTATTTATGTTATTAAAATGATGATTTGTCCAAACAGAAATTGTTTTTTGAATAAACTTCCAAACTGGAAATTAAAATGTAGTTGCAAGCAAATGTGGAGTGTTTACTTCTGTTTACGATCAGTTGTTGACAGTGTTTCATAGTGGTTTCATTGTGGTTTTGTCTCAGCAGCAAATCACAGTTTCAAGTTACAAATAACAGAGTCAAATGCTGCAGACAGTCTTTGGAGTTAAATGTCTCTAATAAGGTTAATTTCATTAACATCAACTAGTCTGAACTCTGTTACATTTTCCCTTTAGAAACTTTTTCTCATCTAACTGTGATTGCTTTGTCCATGTTTGTATTTCTTCTGTTTGTCTCATACTTTGGATCACTTGTATTGAACCACTGCTCTAAGTGGACATCCTGTAGTACTGTGCTCCAGGATGGAGACATGTTTTTAACAGATGAGCCTTGAATCCTTAGTTCCTGAGAGCACATTTTGCATAAAACATTAAAACAAATTTAAATTTAATTGGTCCACCGTGCCAATTCATCCATGCTGTAGATGAGACCCAGTTTCGTCTTCAGCTTGCTGCGACTAAACATCGGATATGCCTTTAAGGTACTCTTCAGTGCATCATCAAGCAATTCCTTTTGGTACTTCCCAAACTGGTCACACTACAGCAAAATTGCACTTATGAGACAGTCTGTGAACGCAAACCCTTCCCTGGTGTGTCCAAAATGGTATCACAGACCTAAAAAAGAAGACAAAGTCACTCTCTTAGTAAAATGAAGGCTTTATGTTTAACCTGGAAACTTTTTGCTGTCACTTGGATCAGATGTAAACAAGCCAATATCAGTTATCAAAGGTACCCCTAAAATATGATTTGATCTAGATAACGTCATGATTTCATGGTTTTTAAGTTTCTACTGATAGCCACTAGGCAGCAGTATATAATAAATGAACAAACTGCTAATAAAATACGTGAACAAGGAACGCTGGTTCGACTCCCGTCTCGTAACCCTTTGTTGTGGGGGGGGGGGGGGGGGGGGGGGGGGGGGGGGGGGGGGGGGGGGGGGGGGGGGGGGGGGGGGGGGGGGG
>JBAMYA010000014.1:626192-640621 GCA_037176975.1 Arrhamphus sclerolepis
ACAAAGGGCAGCCCTGCCGGAGTCCAACATGCACTGGGAACAGGTCTGACTTACTGCCGGCAATGCGAACCAAGCTCTTGCTCCGGTTGTACAGGGACCGCATGGCCCTTAGTAGAGGGCTGATGACCCCATACTCCCGGAGCACCTCCCACAGAATGCCACGACGGACACGGTCGAAAGCCTTCTCCAAGTCCACAAAACACATGTGGACTGGTTGGGCAAACTCCCATGAACCCTCAGGCATCCTGTGGAGGGTATCGAGCTGGTCCAGTGTTCCACGGCCAGGACGAAAACCACATTGTTCCTCCTGGATCCGAGGTTCGACTATCGTCTGGACTCTCCTTTCCAGTACCCTGGAATAGACCTTCCCCCGAGAGGCTGAGGAGTGTGATCCCTTCATAGTTGGAACACACCCTCCGGTCCCCCCTTTTTAAAAAGAGGGACCACCACCCCGGTTTGCCATTCCAGAGGCACTGCCTCCGACTGCCACGCGATGTTGCAGAGACGTGTCAACCAAGACAGCCGCACAACATCCAGAGACTTGAGGTACTCAGGACGGATCTCATCCACACCTGGTGCCTTGCCACTGGGCAGCTTCCGAATTACCTCAGTGACTTCAGCTTGGGTGATGAAGGAGCCCTCAGCCTCTGCTTCCTCCAGGGAAGGCTTGTCAGTGGGATTGAGGAGATCCTTGAAGTACTCCTTCCACCGCCCGACAATATCCCCAGTCGAGATCAACAGCTCCCCACCTCTACTGTAAACAGTGTTGGTGGGGCACTGCTTCCCCCTACTGAGGTGCCAGATGGTTTGCCAGAATTACTTTGAGGCCGACCGGTAGTCCTTCTCCATGGCCTCCCCGAACTCTTCCCAGACCGCGCTTTTGCTTCTGCGACTGCTTGAGCTGCCGTCCGCTTGGCCTGTCGGTACCTATCAGCTGCCTCAGGAGTCCCCCGAACCAAAAAGGCTCGGGAGGACTCCTTCTTCAGCTTGACAGCATCCCCTACCTCTGGCGTCCACCACTGGGTTCGGGGATGGCCGCTGCGACAGGACCAGAGACCTTACGGCTACAGTTTTGAACAGCTGCATACATAATAGCAGTGGACAGCATGGTCCACTTGGAATCAATATCTCCAACTTCCCTCGGGATCTGTTCAAAGCTCTCCTGGAGGTGGGAGTTGAAGACCTCCCTGACAGGGGATTCCACCAGGCTTTCCCAGCAGACCCTCACGATACGCTTGGGTCTGCCAAGTATGTCCAGCTTTCTCCCCCACCAGCGGATCCAACTCACCACCAGGCGATGATTGGTTGACAGCTCAGCCCTCTCTTCACCCGAGTGTCCAAGATATATGGCCAAAGGTCAGATGACACAACCACGATCATTGACCTCCGACCTCTCATTCTGCTGGGAGAACTCCAACACATGGCGGCTGAGCTGGGGGGCTATAAGCAATCCCACACCAGCACGCCACCTCTCACCCCGGGCAACTCCAGAGTAGTAGAGAGTCCAGCCTCTCAAGGAGTTGGGTTCCAGAGCCCAGACTGTGCATGGAGGTGAACCTGACTATTTCTAGTCAGTACCGCTCCACCAGCTCAGGCTCCTTCCCCCAGGGAGGTGACATTCCATGTCCCCATAGCCAGAGTTGTTGTCCTGGGATTGGGTCGTCGGGGCCCCCGCCCACGACTGCCACCTAAAACACAATGCACTAGGCCCCTATGGCCCTTCATGCAGGTGGTGAGCCCTCTTGAGGAGGCACCCACGTTGCTCGTTTCGGGCTGAGCCCTGCCAGGTCCCGCGGGCAAATACTCGGCCACCAGGCGGTCGCCTGCGAGCCCCAGCCCCAGGCCTGGCTCTAGGGTGGGGCCCCGGTAACGCCAATCCGGGCGACGTACTCGACTTTGCTGTTTCCTTTCTTATGGGAGGTCTATGAACCGCTCTTAGTCTGATCCATCACCTAGGACCTGTTTGCCTTGGGAGACCCTACCAGGGGCATTAAACCCCAGACAACATAGCTCCTACTATCATTCGGATACTCAAACTCCTCCACCATGATAAGTTGGCAGTTCAAGGAAGAGCCGCGTCCCAACCATCCTGCTCAAATTATACATCCCAATTCTCAGCCCAATCATCATCCAGGTTGTAAACCTTTCATTTCAAACTGGTCATGTCACACCTGCCCTCAAGGTTGATGTTATCCCCTCCTTAAGAAGCCCACCCTGGATCCAGAGGCTCCATCAAACTACAGGCCTATTTCAAACCTTGCTTTCCTATCTAAAGTACTGGAGAAAGCAGCTGTCTCTAAGCTTCAGGGACATCTCAAATTAAACAACCCGTTCGAAAAATTTCAGTCAGGTTTTCGCTCAGCCCAAAGCAATGAAACAGCTTTGCTTTCGGGTAACGAATGACTTACTGATGGAAGCTGACGCAGGAGCACAACACTTCTGATTCTCCTTGATTTGACAGCTGCATTTGATACTGTGGACCACACCATTCCTGGTGCGCCTCCATAACATGATTGGACTGTGCACTACAGTGGCTCCAGTCCTACCTCTCGGACAGGATTGAATATGTCTCACTCCCCCATCCTCTACTCACTGCACTGGCTCCCTGTCCCATTCTGGATCAATTATAAAGCTGCAGCAGCTTGCCTATGGAACAGTCTCCCTATCCAGCTGAGGGCTGCTCAGAGTCTGGACTTTTGAAGCTGGCCTAAAAACCTTTTTATTCAAAAAGGGCTTTAAATGCTGACATGACTATGATCTGTGCATTCTATTATTTTTCTCTATTATGCTTTTAACTTCTTGCTTTTACCTCGTAGCACTCTGAGGTCCCTGATGAAGGGTGCATTATAAATTCAATTTATTATCATTATTATTATTATTATTATTACTACTACTACTGCAGAGAATAACTGCTCCATTAGAGAGTCAAGAAAAAGAAAGAATGCCTACTTTTGAAACAGAAACACAAAATTAGGCAATTATAAGGCTTGTCATAAAAACACTGGATGGAAAAGGATTTATCAACACAAACCATTCATTTGCCAAGTTAGGCTAAAATATAAGGCGGCAGATGATAATAAATTGAAAGAGCCATTTGGGAGCCGAAAGACCTGGCTCTTCTTTGGGAGCTGTGCCTCAAGATCCAGCTCTCTGAAAAGAGCAGAACTTCCCATCCATAGTGTATATCTGTATCATGTATTGCCATCTTTTGTAGCTTCAAATCAAAACCTTCTGTTTTAGCTGTAGATCTTGATGCAGAAAAACTGACTAAATCAAGGCTGGACTATTGGCGCACCATTTTAGCAGAATGTCAAAATTATTCTCTGAAGAAGCTCAAGTTTATCAAAAATGCTGCTACCATGAATGTCAACTGGTACTCCCAAGAAAGATCACATCATGTTCAGACATGAATTAAAAAGCCCTGAATGGCTTGGCTCCAAGTTAATTCAAAGATCTAATTACTCTAAGAAACTTAAAGTGCAAGAATACTTTTAAAATGCAAACCATGCCAACCCACTCAAACATGGGGAGGACATGCAAACTCAGAAAGACAACAGTGAACAGAACAAAACTCAAAAGACCATGTCTGATTTAATTGCATGTAAAACAAATTGTTTAATCATTATTTAATGCTGATTACATGAAGTAATGATTCACCTTAGAATGTACATTTTTCAAACATAAAAGGATTTTGTTGGAACTGGCAACAATATTTTAGACGTAAAGAGGGATTTGCATGTCAGAAAGACATGAATTTACTTGTTCTGGAACACTATTATTGATATTTTGAAATGGAAAAATTACGTAATGCCTCACTCTCTAGGAAAGGATATTGAGCAGTGGCACTCCAGAGAGGAGATCCTTGGAGGATGAACCAGTATGATAAAACAACTTTGCACAGACTCAAACAGTTTATTCTGAGTTTACCAAGTACATTTAAAATTCAATTGAAGAAAAAACGTTGTGCAGGTTGGCTATTTTTGTGTTTTGACATTAACTGAATTACTGATAATAACAGATTTTTTTCCCCCGTCTCTTTTATTTTTCCTTAAAACTTAATGGATAATAAGTTTAATGATTCTGAAATTAATCTTTCTGGATATGTGGAAATTGACAAATATAGATATTTGTATTTTTTCATTTTGTTCACAGTATATATTTTAATCATCTTGAGTAATTGTACGATTATATACCTCATCTTCATTCACAAAAACCTCCATGAGCCCATGTACATCTTCATTGCAGCTCTGTTATTTAACTCTGCTCTTTACAGCACTGCTGTTTACCCAAAACTCCTTGTTGACCTTTTATCTGCAAAACAGATCATATCATATTCAGCCTGTCTCTTCCAGTTTTTTTCATTTTATTCTTTAGGTTGTGCTGAATTTCTCCTCTTGGCAGTGATGGCTTATGACAGATATGTGTCTATATGTAAACCTCTGAGATACGCAACTATCATGAAAAAATCTACAGTGAGCATTTTCCTGGTTCTGGTCTGGCCTTTATCTGCATCTCATGTTGGTGTTCAAACAATACTGAGTGCTGCAGCTAAAATATGCAACTCAGAATTTAAAGGAATATTTTGTAACAACACAATGTATACACTTCAGTGTGTAAGATCACAATCACTGACTGTATTTGGTGTGATTAGCTTCATTGATCTAGCAATTCTTCCGTTGCTCTTCACAGTTTTTACATATGCAAAGATATTTATAATATCATACCGAAGTTGTAAAGACTTTAGAAGAAAAGCTGCTGAGACCTGCTTACCCCACCTGTTGGTTTTAATTAGTTACTCTTGTTTTGCTGTATATGATATAACAATAGCTCGAATAGAAGCAGATTTTTCAAAAACAGCACGTTTCTTAATGACATTGCAAATAATTCTGTATCATCCTTTGTTGAACCCATTCATCTATGGGCTCAAAATGAAAGAAATTTCCAAACGTCTGAAACAGTTGTTGTGTTCAAGCAAAATCTAATTTATGTACTGATTTATGTAAGAGATTTGTTTTTGTTTTTGGAATTTGTACTATGTGAAGTCAATGGTATGGCCACTATTGTGTGATTTTGCTGTAATTATGACTGCAGTTCATACTAAAACCAGGCTAAATGTAATATGCTGTTGGTTCTAATCAGTTTTCTTCACCCTGGTTCATGCACAACATGTATAATTTTTAAATCTTAATGAATATTCAGGAAATATTCCCAAATTCAAAGAAGAATCAGAAGGTTTAACCTCTCAAATGGTCTTATCTCACTTTTCTAATTTTGTTAAAGGAAGAGAAATAAACATTTTTGACAGTTAAGCTATCAGAAAAAGCAACAAAGGTTTCAATGATAGGGATTGGGATGCGATCGGGACGCAATAAACAATAAAGTTCTTAATTTTTTAAAGCTAAAATGCTGCATTAAGTATGGCATTCAAAAACAAAAACGATCAGGAAAGAAAAAGAGACACAATGGACTAAACCACCGTAGAGATAAACAGAAACAGAAGCAGAAAGACAAGCAGAAGAGCAGATAGAGACACCAGGCAGTCCTTTTTCAGAAAGGACATTCAAGAAAGCTCTGAGTTGAGAAACTCAGAGTTTTTGGTTTCAGATTGATGGTTCAGTTTAATATAAAAAGCCATCATCAATGAAGCTGAAATACCATGAATCACCATGGCAACGCAAGCAAACAGAAGAGATCCTCCTTCTCTGTCACAAAATCTTAAATTCAGTGAAGAACTTGCGCAGTAAGATGACTGCAGAGATGAAGGACAGACAGTTGATGAGGGAGAAATTACCGAATGAATGCATAATTTAAATTTGTAGTGGCAGGTGAAATACTGCTTGCATAAAAAAGTAGCTTTGCAATAATTGAAGATGAAGTATGCAATATATTTCTGTCCAACTGTAAGTAAAATATAACAGGCTTGGTTGGATTTGCTTAAAAGAAAAAGAGGAATGGAAAAATCATACAAGGAGTTTAGATGAGAAGATGGGTACAGCTAATACATCTAGTCACACTGATAAATCATGAAGGGGGATTTCTTTACTCACAGAAGTTGGAGCAGGGTTAAAAGCATTTTAAACAATTAATATCAGGTTTTAAATCATGTTGATTATCCGATGACTTTGTGGCTAATAGAAAAACGTTCTAATGGAATACGAGTCTGATCAGTATTCATGTCAATATTGAGAAAATGGACATTTTTAAATAAATAATGGCTAATAAAATGTATAACCCAAAGTATTTTGTGTGAAGTACAGACATAAAAATAAAAAAATAAAAGACCTGATACTCAAAAAAATCATCAGGTTGTCATGAGTACTGCATTTTTATTCTGATCATCAACATTCTTTCCTGACGCATATGCGACATGTCATCATCAAGCTGTCCAGTGGCTTTACCCCCTACATCCACTTTTTCATTTGAACTCAGGTCCTCTAGAAAGTCAGTCACTGTAGTTGGAGGCAATGGATTGCACAGAGGCCACCTTCACAGTCCAGCGTGTTGGACACAGAAGCTTCAAAGATCATGCTTCTTTACCTTGAAACTCTTGGAACCAGACAAGCCAGTTTGGGGGATTTCTGACCAGGGTTATCGATTCATGAATGAGAATTATAAAGTTGCGACATGCAGGGAAGCTTTGGGCAACGTCAAGCACAACCAAATTTACCACGTGTGGTGCAGTGTACATACTGTGCTCCGGGCTCCAGTTCCAAGACACGTGCTTGCAAACCAGCTTTAAAGCCATACATATTTGACGTGACGTCATAGCATTGTCCTCTGCATTTCTGAAGGGCCAGTGAGAATCTCATCAAAACATCATTCAACAGCTGAAACAGCACATTTGATGTGCTTGTTGATGTCTCATAAAATCCGACAAAATGTTGAACAGCCACAACAGGAAAACAAACATCTGCTCTGTGACTGAAATGTCGGTGGTTTTGTCCATTATCACAGAAAAAAAAACAAAAAACTCAGTCAGTCAGTGTTCTTAGTACATCATGAGCCATAATTTTTGTCATCTCGTTGAAAATGTCATGTGAGAATCATTTGTTCTCCTTATGTACAAGCTGTGACGTTAACCCCGTACACCCGCATTACAAGCAGCAACAGTGCTAACTTCAGCTCTGAGCTGATTTGACTTTTCATGAGTTTGAAATCTCTCCAATGCTTTGGCCCAGCAGGAAAAACCATCCCATACAAAAGCTCTCAAAGACTCTTGGTTATTGGGCTGCTGCATAGCCTAGTTAAAGCGAGCAGCCCATGTACAGAGGCTCAGTCCTCAAGCAGCAGTTGTGAGTTTGACTCTGTGGAGGAAAATTTATAAAGTACTCCCCCTGGCAGGACGGTCTTCTGATGCGTCTTGAAACTCAACAAAGACACGTATGCTTTCTACTGATAACAGAGACGATTGTTTACCATTTGTCATCCAGCAAACTGTGAACAATATAAAAGATCCTGTTCTGAGGTATCTCCTCAGAGCACAGAGCTGTTGTCCTGTACAGCTGTGTTGACTGCTCTGCTTTTTGTGAACTAATTGTTGATCTTTTTCTTACTAAGCTCATCTCTCCGGTGCTCATTGGTAATATAAAATTTTCCACAACAGTTTGGTGTCAGAAGTGGGATTCTCGTCTGTTCGCCGCTGCTGGCTGCCTGGAGATCCGAGATCGTGGGGGTACACAGAATCCTCCCATCCTCCAGCCTCATGTAGAGATTCAAAGAAGGGGAGTCCTGCATCCTGGCTGGGTCTGCAAGCGCTGAATCCAAACTCAATTTGCAACTACAGCACAATGAGATGTTTTGAATCCAGCAAAGTGTCCCCCCCCCCCCCCTGTTCTCTCTGCCTCATCTTCCTGTCTCTCCTGACTGTTAATAGAGACCATGAGAGCCAACCCCCCCCCAAAAAAAAAAATCTTAAAAAAAAACAGAGGCTTTTGGTCATGTTTTGTGGATAGGAGAGGGGTGCCCATGATTTTGGCTGCAGTGCAAACCTTACAAAACACATGCTGTTTTTTGCTGCATCGTAGTCTATCCATGGGTATTTGCCTTTCCAACTAGCTTGAAAAGTCCAACCCTTTTTCTACTTAACATATGCACTGCTACTGATAGAGGTGTCAGATTGGTGGATATTTTTTGTATTTTTATCACAAATTTGACCATTTTTGTTAAATTAACCACTAAGCTAGTTAATCAGAAAGTTGCCATCTAGCCTCTTTGGTGGTGAATCTGACATCACAATGCAGTGCATTGATATGCGGGGGCGTGGTCATTGGCAAATCAGTGACAAGTGTTGGCTGCTTAGGACATGGGGGTGTTTGAGAATCTCTGTGGGTGGTCCAATCCTGAAGCACCCACAAAATCAGCACCCATGCCTGTGCTGGATCCCAGGGGTGGCTGTATTTAAGCCCCAGTCTCCAGTCTGCTCATTGCCAGATTGTTTCACTTTTGTAAATCTCTGTTGCCTGGATCTCATAGGATTTCTAGTAACTCTGCAACTCCTGCATTTAAAAGTAAGAGAACTAAAATGTTAAAATTGTACAATTTAAATAATGTGCTTGACTTCAAATTAAAATAAAGAGATTAAAAAGTTGAATTTCCATTCTCTGTTTCACATCTTGACTTTACAGTCTTAACCAATGTGGTGGCTTGGTGTGGTTCTGCTCAGCTGCAGAGGAGAGGTGATGCGTTGGCTCTGGGAGCAGCACCCATGGGGGACGGAGGACCGCACCTGGATTGTCCTCTTACTTGGAGCTAACTGCCTCATATGCACAACAGCAGTGAAATCTCCTTACTGGAGCATTTTTGTTTTTAAGCTTTGAGCTTTTCTTGAGAGTTCAGTCGCATCCAACTCCATTACCACCTTTTGAACCACCTCAAAAGTGTAGCGGAGATGTGATGGGTAAGTCATGTTCAAGCAGTAAAAAAGTCCAAAAAGCATAGCTGTTGCAAGGGGGACGTTATCCAGATCTTGAAGAACCACCACACCCTCAATAACGATGCCAACATCAGAAAAGTCATTGCCTGGCGTCTCTGGTGACGTAGATTCCCACTGTTGTTTTCTCGATTGCACTCAGTGAACTGGCCTCAGTAATCTCCTAGTTAAAGATAAAACATTTCTTAGACCTTTTTTACTTTAAAACAAGAAAAAAAAAAAAAAAAAAGCAATTCTGATGGTATAGTTTATTTAAACCCATGTAAGCAGAATAGCAGATTACTGCAGCCCAAGAATGGCCTGTCATGCTGCCATTCATGGTCTATTTCAGAGTGACTGACCAAAAAAAAAAAAAGCACAACTTCCAGGTCGAACGAAGAGGGCCTCTGAAGCTTAACAATAGTATTTTTTGTTTGAAAGACATTGTCCCACCAGAAGCCAAGTTATTCCACTCAGAAGATTGACTGGAAAAAGCAAGCTGCATCTGGAATCACCAGGTTGCCCCAGGAAGCCTCTTTCAGCTTGCTCATCATCTGGTTTGCACAAGTCTGGTTCTTTTGGGTCAATTTCTTTCAAAAAAAAACAACTAAATATTCAATTGTGCCCCTTATTTTTCATGGAAGTTGTTTGTATGCTCATGGATGATTTTTATGATCAACCTGGACTTGTTATACCTCAGGCCCAGACCCAATCCTGCCCTTGTCAGATGAGGCAGAGTACAGAGTAAGAGGAAGGTGAAATTTTACCTCTCTACTAGAATCACAAGTTTGAAGTGTTTTCACACTGGTTTAACCCATAATGTAGGAGAAATAGTTTTATTTTCCCCCACTCTGTGGCAAAGGGGTCAAAATGGGCAGTTTTTGAAAACAGCTACACAAAAGCCAGAGGTGATAATGAAGAATTAGTATCAGCTGTGTTGTGGCAGGAATATGGCTAAAACACAAAGGGTTGCCAGGACCAGGCTCAGGAAAGACTGAGTTCTCTGCATCACATATGCATATATCATACGTGCATCACTTTCAGAAACACAATATGAATAATTTTTAAATCTTAATGAATGAATATTCAGGAAATAATCCCAAATTCAAAGCAGAAACAGAAGGTTTAACCTCTCATATGATCATATTTTGAAATAAATGTTTTTGACAGTTAAGCTATCAGAAAAAGCAACAAAGGTTTCAGTGATAGTCTCTTGATCAATTAACGACATAGTTGAAGTTTGAAGATATTTTCATATGAGAATATAGTTCAAACTACATTCTGTCACACAACACTAAAGTTATATCATTTTCCTTTACTCTTTTCTCCTTCAGCAATTGCTTCTGTTTGCTGATGTGAAATGCATTCTGGGTAGGGTGACCAAATGTCCTCTTTTTCCCGCACATGTCCACTTTTTACGTCCTGTCTGGGGTCTTAAATTGCCTGGAGCTTTGCACATAATACTACGGTACTTTGTTGCGTGATGAGAGGCTGCTTTGTGGGCGGCTCTGTGATGCACGCACACACACACACACACACACATACATATACAGAGGGAGCAGAGTACACAGCACAGCAGCATTGTGCACAAAATACCAAAGAGAAAGTGTAGCTTCACAACCTGGTGAGCTTCACAGATGAACTGCAAAATAATCTCCCACGTATCTTCCCAGTCGGGACCAGTGGGAGACTGAGTGCACCATGTACAAAGCTAGCACAAATGTGCTGCAATGGCATTATTCTGACGTTAGCGTGGAAAAATCAAAGCTATGTTCATGCTTTTTTTGTTTTGTTTTATGTTATGTTATGATGGGATTTGCAGTTGTAGTCACCAGGTAGTCCAGTGCTTAAGTTGATGAACCCTTATACAGTAGGTTGTCGGTTTAGTTCCCAGTCTTGTAATATGCTTTTGTGTGTATTCTTTTTTTGCCATTGCTTTCTCTCTATCCAATAAAGGCCACTATAAAATCTTTTAAAAAGATGCTGATATGACATATGAAACATTACCTTTAACTACTGCTGACCAGATGGTGAATAATCTACTCTGTTGGCTTCATACTTTTGTAATTCTGATTCTGATGGAGTCAGAGCCTCACCAGTCATGAACCTCACCACATGTCACTGGTCATGAGGCATTATTTATGTTTGAAATGACAATTTTCTAATATGCAAACAGAAAAAGGATGTTTTAAACAAATGTATGGTTTATAAAGGTACTTTGTCATCTTTGATAATCTTTGACTGTCTTTGAGTATTTTTGCAGTATCTCTATGAGGTGAGGGTGTCCTCTTTTTGGCTTCTCATAATATGATCACCCTGATTCTGGGATACTTTGCTGTCTCAAGTTTACAAAAGTCTCCCTTGGATGCACCCTGATGGCACAAGAACACATCTGGGGATTTTGACTGTACTTGTCCATATGTGGACTGAGAACTGAGACAGAACTTCAAATATAGCTGATGTTTCACATGTACAGATCAGTACGCATATTAAGAAACAGCCACTGTCTTCTCTTTGCCCTCTTTATTCCCATCACAGGAAAATGATTTGGCAGTAGCAACAGTCCAGTCTCACCTTAGCTGCAGCTGCAAGGTCTGGAGGGAGACCCAGGCACCTTTGAGACAGTTGAGAGGACACGTAGGTATGCAGACTAACATAGATCAAAGGAACCAGAGTACCATCCTGGGCAGAAGGTTTGGCTTTCTTCTTTGAATGACCCTCTGATGACCGAATCCAAGAAACTGTCACAACATGACATTGAACCTTTTGACACTGAGTGTATTATTAATAACGGCAGTGTCCACCTCAAGCTTCCACGTACCATGAGAATTCATCATCTACATTCCATGTATCGCAGATTAGACCAGTTGCTTCTTCGTATTTGTAATTTCTTTTTTTTTTTTACTTGTGCTCTCTTTCATCTCTTGGATGTGGTGGCTGACTGCTCTGGCACTAATTAATGATTCCACTCACCTGTGCTGGATCCTGGGGCTGGCAGTGTTTAAGCCCCAGTTTCCAGTCTGCTCATTGGCAGGTTGTTTTACTGTTGCAACAACAACAACAAAAAAAACAATCTCTGATGCCTGGACCTCACCATTGCAATCAAATGATTTCTACTAACTCTGTAACTCCTGCATTTAAAAATAAGAGAAATTAAATAAAATGTGCAATAATGTGCTTAACTTCAAATTAAAATAAAGAGATTGAAACTTGAATTTCCATTTTCTGTTTCACATCTTAACAGTCTTAACCAATTTTTACAGATAATAAACATCAACAGATCTTAACAATTAAATGATTTTAGAAGCTCACTTTTTTCCCTCTTTAATGAAACTCTCACCTTTTTCATTCAGTGAGAATTGAGCTCGAGCTTAACCTGCAACACTTTTAAGCCTGGACTTGAACTGGTCACAACTGATATCTTACTTAAGTGTTTTGTCACATAATCAGGGGTGACGGTAGTTTTAAATTCTTGCTGGTACTATGACCAAAGCCTTCATCTCTCTCACTTCATGTATTTTAAAATAGCAAAGACAAAAACCCAAACAAATAAAAACATTTCAGTATTTTACTGTTGGCTACCTGTAGGCCTATGGAGTAGATAGGATTTAAAAACACTTAAAATGTGTTTAAGTACCTATCGTAAACTTGGTAACTAATTGAAATATATTCAGAATCCAAGTTTCTAAGAACAGATCACGAGGTCACGAGCAAAAACTCAGTGTGAAAAACTTCTCAGTACATTAAACCAAACGCACCGATCTCCATAGCAACCACTGTGTTTCGGAAGTAGATGTGCATGCGTGCTCATGTACTGCTGAGTGAAATCACCGGTCGTTAGCTCATAAGCAGTTTCTTTTCCGAGCTGTTCTGTATCATTAATAAAATGAAACACAACTATTTACTCTCCTACTGATTTTAATTGGGATAACAAACATAAAGACATTAATTGTGTGGTACCCCATTTAATATCTACATTAAACTGTAATATGCTCTAATATGAACTAAAACATAGCAAAGACAGTTCAGAATGAGTTAAAAGTTTAAACGGACAAAGTAGTTTTCAAGACTGCATAATGCTAGTGGATCCATTTTCTGACCCAGAGAGTGGCCCCGACTGGTCTTGAAAGAGGGATTTAAAGCAGGCAGCCGCTCTGTCATCTTCCTGGTACTCCATACCTCAACTGAATCTTTTAGTGGTAGCAGTACCAGACTGCACCAGGCTTACTTTCACCCCTGCTAATAATGGCATCTGCACTTTTGCCACGATTTCTGAAAATATGAGACAAGTGTCTGTTTTGTTCTGTATTAAATGATCTATTTTTGCTGTCCACTTTTGTTTTTCTTCCTTTTTTTTTCTACTGTCTTTTCATAACTTGCCTCTAACTCTCATCTGCTTGCACTGAAAAGTTGCAATGTTTACTGCACATGAAATTGCTTAACTCCCTGCAGCTGGAGTGTTCATTACCTCATCTGCTAAACCACCACCGTAATGGCTACAAAGTGTCCAACCAGGTTTCAAATTCGAACCCTCTGTTTTAGCTGTAGGTCCAAGTCTGTCCGGAACAACTTCTGGGTCCAGATCCGGACCCCTACTTGAGAGTCTTCTCTCAGACCAATATAGAAAAACTGATCTGTGCATTTTCTACATCAAGTCTGGACTACTTCAAAACAGTTTTAGCAGACTGCAAATATTCTCTACTTTAGCGTTAAGTTTATCAGAAATGCTGCTGCCATGAGTATGAAGTACTTCAGGAAAGATCACATCATGTTCAGTTTGGAATAAACTACAAAAACTGTCGTATGACTTATAAAGCCCTGAATGGCCTGGCTTCAAGTCATTTCAGAGATCTAATTACGCCATGTAAACTTACAAGAACACTAAACTTTTAAAATGCATCCCAGGCCAACCCACTCAAGCATGGAGAGGACATGTAAACACTTCACAGAAAGACAACAGTGAACAGAAGGAAGCTCAAAAGACCATGTCTGGTCGAACTGCATGTAAAACACATCACATTTGCCAGAATTATGATGGCAAATTATTCATTCATTGTTTAATCTGATTAAATGAAGCCATAATTCATCTTAGAAAGTACTTCTTTCAGACCTACAAGGATTTCGTTGGAACTGGCAACAATATTTTCGAGGTAAAGAGGGATTTTCATGTCAGAAAGACATGAATTTAATGTTATGTAACACTGGTATTGATACTGTGAGATGGAAAAATTACGTAATGCTTCACTCTTTAATAAAAGATATCGAGCAGTGGCACTCCAGAGAGGGGATCCTTGGAGGATGAACCAGTATGATAAAACAACTTTGCTCAGACTCAAACTGTTTATTCTGAGTTTACCAAGTGTATTTAAAATTCATTTGAAGAAAAATCATCATGCAGGTTGGCTGTTGTTTTTCTGTATTGGCATACACAGAATTTTAACTGATTTTGTTTTTCTTCTTTTTCTTTCGTCTTTAGCTGTTTGTTTTTTTTGTTTGTTTGTTTGTTTTTGCTCGTTTTATT
>JBAMYA010000014.1:640721-668146 GCA_037176975.1 Arrhamphus sclerolepis
AGATTTGTGCCTTGAGACAATCCTGTCTCTGACATCTTCAGATAATTTCTTTGACTTCATGCTTGGTTTGTGCTCCAACATTCACTTCCAACTGTAGGACCTTGTGTAGACAGGTGTGTGCAATCAACTGAATTTACCACAGGTGGACTCTAATTAAGCTGTAGAAACATCTCAAGGATGATCCATGGAAACAGGATGCACCTGAGCTCAGTTTTCAGCTTTATGGCAGAGGCCGTGAACAAAAAAAAACCCCAAACAGCTTTTTTCACAATGTCATTATGGGGTATTTTGTGCAGTACTTTCTGGACACAATGTATATGTGGCCCTGTGATGGATTTCTGACCTGTCTAGGGTGTCCTCCTTGTGGAACAGGCTCATGAGCCAGAAGTGGACGAATGTTGCATGATGTGTCCAACACTCTATGTATCACAAAGACCAAAAATGCTTCAACAAAGGATATATTTGTACATCCTGACTTGCAACTTCACAGCATGCATTCTCTTTCCACCACGTGCATTCTGGGAAGTAATACATCCTTTAAGTTGTTGTGATAAGATTAATTTCACAAGCAACAGGACAGAGGAGATGTGGAGGCAGAAAATAGAGAAATGAAAAAAAGCCTTGAGGCCAACACATGGTTTTCTCTTTTCCTGGGAGCCGTTGACAGAAAGAGAAATGTTGCATCGCCACAGGCAGGTCTATCCTTAAAATGCAAATGTTTAGGCTAACTCTTGAAATCTAAAGTGTGAGCCAAGATTCTGGACTGTTTTAACAATTGACATTAATTGACCCAGCAACTCATTATGGTGACCCACATTTTTGACACGTTGTTAAAACTATACTGATCAAAAACAAACTATTTATAGCTATTCTGGTCAGTTAATTATAAGAAATTATTAAAAGCTTAAATTCTGTCTTAACCCCAAGATTGTAAAAACCTAAAGGCATAATTACTTGTGTCTTCAGAGTTCACACCCAAATCACATTTACACCCTCTCTTGCCTTCAGTGCCGTTTTATCCTTGACAGTTTTGATTTTATTTGCCTGGTTTTGGAGAAGAGCGGCTGGTGTCTGGTCCTGCATCAGGATTTCGGGAATCCTGAAAGCCTGCTGTTGGGGTTTTATTTTTTTTCTTAGGCTTTGAGTTCCGAAGGCTCCTTCAGCCGACGTCTCTAAAACTCACCAGCTACAGCCAAAATAAGTCTGCTAAACTGGATGACTAAAAGAATTAAGTAAGAATTACAGATAAATGTGTGTTTGATATGGAGACGAACCTTCCCTTTATTTCTAAACTCAGACTACAGACCAGAAAATGCAAAATAAACCAATTTTGAAATATCTACATTGCCTAACTAGCTGGGATAGGCTCCAGCAGATCCCCTGCATCGGAAATAGCGGGTATAGATAATGGATGGTTGCCTAACTGCTTAAAATTTTAAGCTTATTTTATTTAATTTGTGAGGCTCTTATAAGTTATATCTGCCTATTTATCAGTGTAGTTCTTTTTTCTTGAGAATTATCCAGAACCCCCAGGCCTTGAGGTCTTTTAATTTTACTCAAGCTCAAACCTCATGGTGAGGTAACCTTGTCAGCACCAACTTTAGCAGCTTTTTTGAAACAGCCAGCATCTGTGGAATAAGCTTCCTGAAGGCCTGAAGTCAGCAGAGAGAGCTGATGTGTTTAACACTAGAAACTGCTTTAAAAAAATAAATAAATAAATTTAATTTGGTACATGCATTTACTTTTACTATATTTAGTGTAGTCCCTTCTTAAATTTTATTTACGTACTAATTTATTTGCACTTCAATGTATTAACAATTGCTACCTCTGTTTATTTTATACATAAAGAAGCCCAAATAATTAATATATATTTTACATTTATTCTATTTGTTATTGTCTGACAGTAAATTGTTTTTCCTCATTTTCCCCTTGAGTCGTACAGTGGCTGCCTCCGCCTCCGCTTCTGCAGGGTACATCTCTTTTTAAATTGGCGTTCAGGCTTTTTAGTTCCCGTATCTGAAGAACAACAAATGTAACATAATGTGAAGTTATTGCCAAATGAAAGCTCTCCAAATGTAGGCATCCCAGTATTCCAAGAAGTTACAGAGCTGAGTCAAATCCTAGTTATTTAAATTTTATCTTATTTATCTTTTATACATTGATTCAACAAAACTACTCTGATGCCAAAAAAGTTACAGACATAACTGCAAATTGTTTTACATTTTGCTGACTGTGTAAGAAAAAAATGTATACTACAATATCCAGTTTGATTAAATCTTTTGTTTTTCTTTTCTTTCAAATTGAACTAAACCATCTTGTCAGATTAACTCATATCCTCTGGGGATATTTTCCAGCAGTGCATTTTGGTCCATCTGTCTGTGATGACCTCAGCTCCATTTAAACAGCGTCCAGTCAGACAGCAGAACAGCTTGAACCGTCAGACAGATCATCCATCAGCCTGCCGGGACACCAGTCACTCCAGTGACAGGCCATGTGTTACATCTGTGTCCAGCACTCATGAATGAGCCCTTACCTGCGCTGGGAAAGGAGGCGACGGCTCACTCTGATGAGACGCACTTGTAATGTGGTCGACTCAGCAGCAGGGGCGGGGCGGGCGGGAGGGGTGGCTGCTGGGCGTCCAGGCAGGCCGCTGAGTGATGAGGTGACGGTGCAGGCAGGGACGGCCAACAGAGCTGCATAGCTGCACACATAGAGTTATGAATGTTTCCTTTCTCTGTGCCCTCTCTGCTTTTTCCATCCGTCAGCTGTCCTCAGACGTTTCATTTGATGTTTATTTGTGTGATTGTGTGTTTGTATCTTGCAGCAGCCCAGTGTTGTGACTCTCAAACTGCAAAACTAACATTTGATTTTAAGGACCTGAAGATGCTCAATTTGTTTACTTTGCTGGTATGGAGAGTAAATCAAATTTGTTTTTCTACATCTTTTTTTTCTAAACAGTGATTCTAAGTTAATAGCCATCTTGCCTTGGTGAAAGACTGTGCTTTATCACACCCTAAAGGAGCAGCCACTCAACAGTAAATCTAACCCATTAATCCATAAAAATACTTTTATCCACTCCGAGTATTCATCTCTCTGTCAGAGCTGTAATGTTGCCTCAGGCTGAAAAATTGGTCCCTGCACATGTTGAGGAGGTCGGCAGCTCACCTCTTCTCATCTCAGCGGAAGAAGGAAACATGTTTTAATAACCAAAGTCTGCAGAGATCAACAGAGAGGAAGCCTTTTTTTTCCCCCTCCGAGGTCAGCTCTCAGAGCCATGAAGCTACACGCATCCACATACACACAAACTTGTGCACTTGTGTACAACACGCGTAGCAAAGTTGTAATCCTGGAGCGCACACGCAGGTGTAAAACTCAGCAAATGGATCTATGTTTTCATAAGAGACCTAAACATTCACTAATGCAGCCATGAGGGCAGAAAAGGCATTAGAATTATTAGCTTATGTACAAGCCTTCACACACGTTCACACAGCAACCAAAGCTCCATTTAAAAGTTATCCCAACAAATCCACATAGCTGATGCAATTAGTGATTTTAGGGCTCTGCACTTCATATTACAAGTCATAAACAGACATTCAATACTGGGCTTTGAGAGTGCTGTTTATTCAGCAGTTTTATAGTCCATGCAGGAGCTTTCTGTGTTTATTCTCTGAGAACAATAATGCCACTATGCTCCTGGTCTGGAATGCAATTCATTTGTCCAATTAAACACAGAAAATAAATACCCCCAAAAAAGAAAAGAAGAATTCTTGTTGGGCTCCCATGATTTTTTTTTTTCAAAAACACTTTAACAACGATTCTCTGCAGGGGAGTACCATTTGACTAGTCAATGGGATGACATATGACTGATTGTAAAGGGCTAATCTACCAGATTGTCCTGATATATGATGGTATAAATGTGGATTAGGGGAGCAAAACACACATTATCAGGCATAATGGGGCTGTAAGACCTATACATCTTTTTTTTCAAAATGCCTAATTCATAAGAGAGCACTAAAAGTTAAATTTGTAGAAGAAAACTAAAGTAACATTTTTACTGGAATTGAAACTAAGGAGGTTTTCAAATCAAACAAGGTTAAAAACTGATTAAAAATAACAGTTTATATTTTTACAAACTGAAGGGAGCAGAAGCATTTTATGTAACGTGTAAAACATGAAGTTACTGCGTGACCACTGTTAGAGCCGTGATTTATGGACAGGACCCTGACCAACAATTCTCCTGACAGACATGCAATTTCCTGAGTGAGAAAACACTAACTTAATCCATACAAAAGGGAAAAAAAAGGCCAAGGACAGAAGCTTTTTGTACGGGAATAATGGTCAAACCACTGGCAGAGGAGACAGTCGGACTGTCACTGCTTAAAAGTTTCAACTCAAATTTTCCTGCAAAACCCACTGACTATTTTCTTTTAGGGAGTTTCCTGTGAATATCCCAAAACACTGACTGCACAACTGGCCTGCAGTGTGTACTTATTTTATGTAATTCCACAAATCTGAAGGGTCATATCATAAACGTGCTGCACATCTGTCAAAACACGGGGCGACTGAAGCGGAGTCAAGCACATGAATTACTCTCGAAATCATTTAAAACCCGTTTAGTTTACAGTGAATGTGTCACGATTAATATGATAACCACTGAGCAAGGATAGACATCTGGAAAGCCAAAGTCTAAAAATGGACTTTGGGTCAAAAACACAAAAAAAATACTAAAATTAAACATTGATAATAAAGATAAAACTCACACCTGTTTTTGAAAACCCACCTGTCTGCAGGAATCAAACATATTTTGTGCTTCACTAATTATTTTAACATAGACACCAAATGTTTTAGTTTCTTGGAAGTTCCGCAGAAACCCAAACAGACAGCTAATTATCGAGGTCTACTACGCAGCTGACCCAAACATCCTCCAGGGCATTAAGACAGACATGATCAGAAAGCCATCCTCCAGTCGTATCCATGGCTCTGTGTTTCGTCTAGCATTGGATAAAGGTGTCAAAACTACCGTGGACCCAGTCAGAGGAAACAGGGAGTAATCAGACTAAATGAGAAACAATCTGAGGAATGCCTGTGAAGTCTAGTTGGCGGTAAAGCCCTACATCTGGGTGAGGTATGACACTGAAAAGGCAAAGGTCAATGACTGTTTTAAGCCTTTAGCAAGGATATGGTTATTAGCTTGGAGCAGGAAGCGGGTGTGTTATGGTTGCCAGTTAAAATCCATGCTTGAGTTATAAAATATGGAGGGCAAAAGTGTGGCCAAATGTTCATAAAATTTTACACATAAAACCTCGCCCAAACAATAACATTTATGATTAAAAAAAAGATTTTTCCCTCCCTGGTTCTCATCCAGACATAAAAGCCAAAGTTTTACAGTGACACTGAACTTAATGTACTATTCCCCAGTGATACATACTATTATCTTCCAAACTACTTGTCTTGAAAGTTGAGAAGTGCCGTCCTCACACATGATCTCCTGTCACCTGTTAACTAGTTCAGGACAGTGATCTCGTAACAGTCACCTTCTCCTCAACGGGGTAAGAAGTGCTCAGTTAAAGGTAGGGTGAAGTGATTTCTCAGTGATGTCATAGCTGCATATCTGAACAAAACATATACAAAACACAGAGAGCTGGCTGTAAAAAATACACCCAATCATGAATGCACATTTCCAAAGTAAAACAAAATGTATGGGCACAAAACCTCCACTTGTTAGCAACTGGCTAAAAAATTTGGATCTGGATATGTTAGAATGATTTAAATGTTGGTTTGAAAACAATTAGACAATATCTTCAGTAGGTTAAGTTAACTGGCAGCTGACTTTGAAACTTGGGCATGATCGTGTTTGGCCACATAAATCTGGCGGGTTGGCGAAGTCTCAGTCTAGACCTGTGGTCCAGTCAAAACACTGACTGGAGGAAATCCAGCCAAGGATGAGCTGGTGTCAGGGTGTGGATCTTAATAATCCATGTGGTTGTTTTGAGCCTTTTAACCTAGGTTGTGAAGAAAACAAACATGGATTTGCAGAGGTCATTGCAAACAAATACATCCTAGAGCATGGAAACAGACTGTGGTTATGATGAAACAGCAAAAAGTCTTAAAAACCCTCACCCATATGTGTGCATATATGCTGTCTTTTTTTTTCTTTTCATCAGAATGTCTTCCTAAAGCACTTTGAGTCATATTTGTGCATGAAATGTGTTATATAAACACATTTTCCTTGAGTTGAATAGTATCAGAGGATTTTTTTATTGGGCTGCGTGCTGCTCATCAGTCATTGTTTTGTTCCACCTACTGATTCAAATCTCTAGATATTGGGGTTTTTCAGACTCTGAAGGACTTTTGTCTCTGTTCCCAACATCGTAGAATCTTTTTTTCACTTTTTTTGTAAATCATAAACAAGCCAACCCTACATTCTTTTATTGCAGGTAGTTTCACCACGTTGGAGTTACTCTGGAGTTGATTTTTACCCACTGGAGTGAGCAAATTAACAAAACAATGCCGTGGACTCATTTAGGTGCAATTAAAGTTTCACTAACAGCAATCTGTGTCAGTTATGAACTCCAAGATCCTCCAAAAACTATTAAACAAGCTAGTACACCATAAAACCTGGCCCCAAGATGAATGGAAGTTCATGCCAATTTTAAAAATTACATCCCTGAAACATTTTTGAGGCTGAAACGGTGTTTGAAATAATCTTGATCGAGAACTGTCAATGACTCCAGATGTGAAATTCTTGTGTAACAGCCCATGGGAGGAAATAGTCTCATATCTTAGAAGAAGGGAAAGTGTCTCTTAAAGGGAAGTGTGATAGATCTGTGCCTAACAGCAGGATCGCCTCTGGGCTCAGAAACAGACATTAATGTGGGTGATGTGGCCATTTCCCATAAAGATTTTTGTGGAGAAAAACAAGGAATGAAAATACCTGAAAGCGTAACACAGAGTCTGTCAACCCCCTCGCCACCAGAACCACAACCACCACTGGGAGACCACCCAGAAAGAATAGTGGGCTGTCACTCATTTCATTAAGAAGGTAAACATTTCACTATTTTGTTTTTTGGTTAAATATTGGACCATTATTCTCTTTAATTTATACAAGAGTTGGTGATATGTTGCTATGGAGTACACAGATGTTTTTTTAAACCACATGTTTTTCACAAAAATCAGAATAACATTTTGTAAGCTTAAATTCTGATTTCAAACTCACGGCATCTTAATGTAACTGCAGAGTTATGGGTAGGCTGATGCTTGTATTGGTAAATGCACAGGTTTTCTGAAACCTGAAGGAAGGTCATCTTCTTAAAGACTGAACTGAGCCTCTGCCTCGTCATCACAGAGAGAAACACACACATTTCCATCAGTCGAGGTCACAAGCAGAGTGTGTCTCCACAGTATGTGTGTGTCGACTCTCAGGGGCAAGTTGTCTGTCAGCACAGAGGCCTGAACCCGAGCTCGTTGTAATCCCTCTGTCAGTGAACGGACCTCCTGCCAGTAACACACACACCAACCACTGACCAACCAATAAACCAGCCCAGTCTTTTAACATCAGTACAAACATAACCTGCAGCCTCGGTCCAGACCACCGCGCAGCCTCCTGGCATCTGGCTAATCTTGGGAGATTTAAGAGAAGTTGATGCAAACAGCATTCCTTTCATGTAATGACAGACAAGGTGATTAGTTGTCGCAAAACAGTGAGGACCACTTGAGATCGAGCTGTCAGACGGACGCAGTGGATGTTAAAACCTTTAAATTATGCATCTGTGTAAGTAAAAGTCAATATATAGTGAAATCCCACCATCCAGCTAGCAGCGCTATGAAGAACACAGATGAATGAGAAATAAATGAGGACGTCAGATTGAAAAAAAATCTTGTTTTTGTTTTGTTTTATTTTTATTTTCTTATGGGTTTTGCTGTGGTTGAAATTATGACTGTGGGAAATCTACCGTAAAGTGTATGTTGCATAGTGACAGCAACTGGCATAAACTGCAAAACGTACCCAACTGAACACGGGAAGTGTCGTGTAAATGCTCCATTTTGAACTTTTGACTGCACCCAAACATTCATTTTTAAGGAAAAGGAAAAGAAATTCGGAAGGTGCTTATTTAGCGCGAGAGTAAAGACAAAACGGGGAGGAATATCAACGTGCTGAACCTGACAAGAAATTCCTGGTGCATTCACATCAATCCTGCAAGAAACAGATCGCCGCCATGACACCATCTCCGCCTTTTCTCTGCCGTGACCCCTCCAGTTATTCCAGACAAAGTAGACGAGATCACCACTCATCACACAGTCAGTGTCGATCCGATCTTCCCTGAAATGACAGAAACATAGCCTGGAAAGTTCAGCTCTTCAAAATTCTTCCCTGTTTTGTCCTTACCCTCGCACTAAAAGAATCAGCGGAGTTCACATCCTTTCCTTCTTCACTTTTTCCTCTTGGGTGTTCTCTCAAACCCGACGTTGAGGTGCAGTCAAAAGTTCAAAAAGCAATGTGCTGCCACCCAGTGGATACCATTTTTGCGGTACTGGCGCTTCCCTTAATAGGAAGCCCTTTTTTTATGACCCTCCTCAAAATCAAGCATGATTCAAATGATCTAATAGGCTATGATCAGTTCACAAAGTTTAAAACGTTATCTATAAATATCTTTGAACATCAGTACTGAACGAAGTCTCAGACCCTAACCCCTTTCAGACATGGGGAGGGGTGGATGTGAGTTAAATAAACATAAAACGTCTAAGGTTTAAGTGCTACATTTTACTTTCACCAGCTACAAACATTCAATAAACATTTTTTTCTGCAAGGATTTAGAAAAGTTGATTGAGTGCTTACATTAAGAACATGTTTTACTCCACCTGACAACAACTTCAGGGAATAAGTACATTTTCTTAAATAAAACAACACACAATTTAGTTTTAGCTTGTTGGGAAGCATAACAGAAGCCTGAGAAGTTGTGATACCACATGTAATTAATCACATGCATTAATCTGTATAGTAAAGAGGGCTCCCTTCTTCTGGTTCCAGACTTTCCGACTGTCTTGAGAGAGCAGTTGGAGGGATTTGTTCTCATTCTGCCACAAGAAGGCATGTGAAGCTTTGGGAAGCCCGCGCTGGCTTGAAGCTGGCATTCCTGTTCATCCCAAAGGTGTTGGGTTGGGAATGAGGTCGGTGCTGTACAAGCCATTCAGCTTCTTTCAAAAATAAACTGAGAGAACCTTTCTCCTCAAGGACCTGGCAGTTTTTCTGAAAGAGGAAAGGGCCTTCCTCATTTTTTTTCTTTACCGCATAATAGGAGGCACACTTTGCTTAGAATAGTGCCGTGTACTGGTGGGGTGAAAAAGAAAACAACCAACGGTTGAGATACGTACTTTCAGAAAATGCTGTCCATTTCCTGAAACCACATACACACAATCTTTGTGGCCTCTGGCTAATCCTATAAGAGTAATGCTGTCAAAACACACACTCCTGCACAGTGCCACAAGCAGTCACACATACAAACACACACTAATCTGTCTATCCTAACCTAATAACACCACCGACCTGACCAGCGATGGAGACTCCAGGGGGGGTCCAAGCTCACAAACATTTCTGTCAAAGACTTTACCTCCAGCCACATACACACAATTCACACATGAAAGCACAGTTTAAAAAAAAGGAGGGGGGGGGAGTAGAACCAACTGCTTCATATTAGAGTTTAATTAAGTTAAAAGACCTCTCTCCACCTCCCTCACTCTGCAGTCCAATAACTCAATTGAAGTCGTCTTTCCTTTCATAGCTCTGTCCTGATGTTCCAACAGCACAGGCCATAAAAAAGCAGGTTTCAGCATCTCGGCCACGGCCCTGACAGCCGCCTCTGGCCATCGCTGGTGTCTCACCCGTGTGATTAACTCAATAAAACTATTACGCAGACCTTCCTCTCCCTTCAAACCTTTCTCTGGCTTTGTCTTCCTCGCCCCCGACTTTTTGTTTTCTTTTCATACCACATGCTGTCTCTCATCTCAGTCTTCTCCTATCCAACAGTGTCCGACCTTCACTTTCAGTGGTTCAGGTTTGACCCTTTGGCCAGAACTTCAGCCGAATGGTAGCCAAGATAAGCAGGTTGAACTCGGAATTTTGGAGGGAGTGCAAAGTTTTTCAGATGTTATTTTTAAGATCGCTGTCAAATTCTACCAGAACAATATCCATTTTAACTTTGGGTAAATATTAGAGCCATCTTCAGTTTGTTAAGGGTTTGTGATCAGAGACGTCTTTGTGTCTTCATTTGTCTGTCATGACAAATGTCATGACATTGTGATGTTTTTGGTGAGTCCAGCATAACAAACAGTAAATGTAATTATGGATCATTGATTTTTCATAATTTCTACAAATGGACAGTATGCTGACTCCTCTGTCAGGGCTGCTGTGGATCCCCTTCATGTATGAGTCAAACATAAAACATTTTGAGACGAGTTGTCCATTAAATTACCTATATTAAACTATCTACATTTCATTAAATTCCTTTGGTGAGGTTTACTGGAGAGTAGCTTAATGTGGCAGACACAATATGGTGTCCAGTGAACATCCCTGTCTCACACAGATGTGCTATGAGGTTTCTGATTACTTCCTGTGTGACAGTCAGGCAAATGAAGAAAAAGTTATGAAGCAAATGCACATCTTTTAAAGTAATGCTTTGGAAGGGGGAGTTTTATTTCATGTCAGCACCATGTATCAACTTGATGTATTATGAGTGGGAGACCAGTGTGAAAAATGAAGCATGGCATCATTTTTCCCCATTTGGTGATTTTTATTGCGAGGGCATGTTGGAAATGCTACTGACGCTTTGAGAAACTGCATTCAACCAAGTACTTTTGGTGCTTGTTGAAGAGGTAATGAAGCAAACGAATGAAAAGAAGAAAGTACAAAATAGAAAGCTCACAACTGTGTTTGCTGGTCTTGTATCTATTCGTGTGTTGAATCACACTGAACCTCCTTATTTTTTATTCCCCCTCAACATTTGTCAGCAGATTTAGATTGGATAAATCTACAAATGTCATCCTCAGATGAGGAAATTAAATGCTAAACTGGCCACATATTCACAGTGTCTTTTGAAGATATCTAAGTCCCACAATGGACTTTCTGCATAATTTGGATTGCCTCTGCTTTGATAATTTTGGTCAAGTACTTTCATGAAAATTAAACCAAAAGTGCTTTACAAAGGAAAATAGAATACAGATGTGAACATACACTGCTGCGCACAGAGCTGGAAATCAAATATTGTTCATGAAGTAATTGTGACAGTGCGGTTTATTCTTGACATGTAGCTTGTTTGAAAACAAAATCTTTCCAACTTTATGGACGACAGAGTATTACGGTGTGATAATTATAAAAGCAAAAGATAAATATACATCCAGCAGTGCCCCAGAGACAACGTGGGTACAGCTTCAGCATCAGCTAGCTCTTCACTTGAAAAAAAGGCTCCACATGAGTCCTCAGTGGACTAAGTCAGGTATACATCTAAACTTTTTTTCTAAACTTCCATTCTGTCTTATTGTCCTCCAAAACATCATCTATTGTTCAGCATGACTCCCACCGGGTGTCACTTGAAGGTTGTGCTCCTGCTCTTCAGCTCTCTCCTCCCTTTCCTCCTCAACATTGACAGATCGGTGCTTTGCACCTTCATAAATTTGCAGATGGTCTATTTTTTTTTCTTTGTGTTAATTTTCATTTCTGTCTCCAGAGACTGCTGCTGTAGATCAGATCAGATGGCAGAGAGGGGCAGATAAACATATGAAACCTCTTTGAAAAATCCTCCTCTTTCCAAACTTGTTTTATCAGCCACAGGAGAAAAGAGGAGAAGGCTTTTCAGCTGCTGCAGAGATGAGATAACCTGCATGTGTGAGAGATCGTTGGATAAGAAGGCGAGCATTTTCTTTGGTTCTACTTTCTCTGTTTACCTCATTCTTTTTCATTTTATAGCTCCTTATCCATCAACATCTTTCACTCTAACTATCTGACTCCTGCTAGCTCTGAGTCCATGTCCATTATTAAACACCTACAGCAGGGGTTTTAACTTCTCTCAAGTAACATTTTGTCTGGCTAACATGCTGCTCTGCTGGTTATAAATCTTCCTCCACGCTCACGGCGTCTCCCACGGCTCAATTACACTGCACTGGCAGCACATTTTACTTCACAACCCCAAATTACTTTGCTAAAAGAAATCTTTTGGTCAGTGTACTACTGTTAAAGTCCTGTGAACGTCTATGTTGATTCAAGCCCTCTGTATTTCATTACACCTTAGCGGAAAAAGCCAAATGTGCTGTAGCTTCTATGTGTTGAGGGTTAGGTTTAGCAAGAGATAAATCAAAGTCTTGGAAAGGAAGAGATTTTAGATGAATTCTGGCTGCATGGGGTGTTGAGAGGGTTAAGGACCATGATCTGCTGGTGGGGTTTTCCTGCGAAAAGCACCATCAACTACCAGGGGGGCTTACACTGATACTGTTTAGATTACTGCTTATGGATAGAATATGAATTTTACACAGTGGAGGATCTACCACCTATCCCACATGAGAGCATTTGTGTCCGATTTGTAAAAATAAAACGTGCATCGATGCTTTCATTTCCTCATACTTGTGGAACAGTTTTTTGTGTTGGATCTAGTTCAGTGAAAGCAGATACACGTACAGATCGTACATATGGGGAGAGGAAGGATGGGAAGAGAGAGGAAGAAAGTGAGAGACAGGGATGTTCAGTCCTAACGAGAGGCAGTAACTCATGTCGGAGAGGAGAGCGGTGAGTTATGACCTTTTGAGCCATGCTGGGGGTGAGTGTTTTCATTCCCAAACCAGCTGACACACAACTTAAGGACTGCGTGGACAGGTTGATGTGTCTGCAGTGTAATTTACAGCCATGATTACTGTATTTGTTGATTTTGCCCTGTGAACTTCACTGCACACTAGGCTCCCAACTCATCGCCAAACTACCGTCCAGTGTTGTAGCTCGATACTTTCCTTGATATACTCTAGAAGTTTAGATAGAGAAGATAAGACAGCAGGCCCTTGGCTGACATTTGGGATTTTAATTAATATGATTGACCCTTTACTCTTGAACCTTCAGCTGCGGGGACTTGGTTTCACTTTGACGTAATGGACCAAGGACTTAGGCTGTTTTTGATTTGACTGATAAGACGCTCATGTGTTGCTTGTGAAGCTGTTTTTTCACTTCCCTCATCCACATACTAGAGTTGCTCTGGCAGAGCTTCAGGCATTTCCTTAAGTGACACTTTTTCCATGAGCTGTCAACGTGGCTCGACAGTCAGTCAGGGTGTCTGAATTTCAACCGGACCCAACGTAATTAAAAAATATTGTTCTCATCACCATGAACACACACAGTCACTGATGCCCATGAGGACTCTCTGCTCTGTAGAATCTGTTTTATTTTCCTACTTTTATTTATTTATTTGTTGGGGGGTGGGGGCATTTAGGTGGAAAATGGGTAAATCTTGTCCATCCATTTTTCTGTGTACACCCTGGACAGGTAGCCAGTCCGTCACAAACAGCCACGCACCCACATATTTACACTAACAGACGGGTGGAGATCTGAAAGACTGGATCGGATGATTCTTGATGTCTTCTATGCACAGTTTTGTTCAGCCCAAATAATCTCAATCACCAAATTATAACATAATAAATAAAAACATAAAAAAAACTCATTCACAACTACAAAATGCTTGTTCTATGACTCAGTGGTTGCTGTTGTTTAGAAACCCAGCAGCTGATGTGACAAATGATCTCAGGTATCTGCTAGACTTGTCTTGCTTAACAAAAGCCTCCTCCTTTAAGGCAGGAAGCAGTGAACAGAATGGGTGATTAATGTCTGCTGAAATGGCCTTAACCCTCGACTTGCCTCTGATCTAATGAACGTCCAGTGCTGTTGAGATTAATAATATATTTCTGAAAGACATTCCCAACCATTCATAGGAAATGTTTTTACTGAATCAGTGCAAGATGAACAACATATTTTAAGGAATAGCCTGTAAACATTTAACCCTCTAATTTTCTCCAAGATTAACAGTGTCTGATTGGCTTCTTTTTTTTTTTTTTTTGTTCTACAGTTGGAGTCAGATTTCCAAATGTTCCATTTATGTCATTGACAGACAATGACAAACTAAAAAGACAGACATTTTTAGACCTTTCTTAGCAATCAGTCCTGTGTTGTTTCTTTGTTCATTCATTTCTGCAGGAAATCTTACTACCAGGGGTTCACTGATAGTGCGACTCCATGTGTCACACGTGGAAATATCCTGCTCCTGATCTCCGTGCCCAACTGTGCCCGATCGCTCTCGCCTCACATCTCTCACCTGCTCTCTTGTTTATGTTTTTCCCCTCTTATCACCCACTCCATTGCTCTCTCCACCAATTACTACCTCTGCACAACTCAATCTCCTCCATTCCTCCCTCTCGTTGTACACGTCTTTCTTTCTAAATCTCTCTCCACATCTCAGCAGGAGAGCAGAGATGCTGATTGCCGAGCTCATAAATTTGGCCTGGTGTGAAATAGAAGATGGCTTCCCAGGAAGGCTGGGAGGTTTTTCATCACTGGAGCCTTTTTACAGCCCTCCACTGCCACCACCATATGTCACCAAAGCCATGCTGCAACAAGTGTTTATGTGTGTGTATTTGGGTCTTGTAAGTGGAAGCGTGGAAATGAACTGCAAGAGGAAAAAATGCAAAAAAGAGTGGATCAGATACAAGGAGTGACTCATGTCTTTTTTTTCATTTTCTTTTTTTTTTAAGTATTTAAGGAAGTTGTTTGAAAACAAAAACAGAAGAAAAATGGCAGAGTGGTGTAATGTAGTGAAAAGATTAACATGCAGATGATGCAAAGGTTTTCACGACAGGGTGCCAACAAATAAACACAGTTCAAAGACGTCGCCTCCCATGAATGGCTTTGCATGGCGGAGGGAAAGCACCATTCCCCAAATTCCACATGGCTGATCTGGTATCACATGGTCCTGACCATTCAGTCTTAGCCCCGGAGGGATGGAAAGTTTATCCGGTTCCACGAGAAACGCGAACGCGGCGGCACAATAAGGTTCTCTGGGACAGCTGTGGCCTAATCTCAAATCCACACCAGCCGTTATGCAGCACTGGGAGATCATTGCCAGTCATCCGATAGCACTGTGAAAATGACACAGTTTGTTTTAGGATACGTACAAATTCATTTTCTTGCAATGGTGGTTAGTGATTACATCTATTAAGTTAAGAAATCTGAAGAAGTGACATAAAGCAGACAAAGTGTTTTGGACATGAGCTCACATTTTATTGACATCTTCAACTTCTTCTCCAAACTTGTCTCTTCACTAAGCTGAGAGCTTTTGTGGTCTGTTATGCGGTCGCTGTGTCAGAGCGGCCTCTAACAGATTTCTTTCCGCAGAGATTTCCTCGGGTTAATTCAGATCAAATAGTACAAGGTTCCCTCTGAGGGGAAGCGGAGGCTGGAGAGGTTTCTCCAAGGACAGCAGACTGGAATGGCTTTCATTCACACAACATTCACATTTCAGATAGGAAAGTTAAGCAGATTTAGGGAATCACACTGCAAATTCTTCCACACGTAGGCTCATTTACTCCTGGTTAGCAACTTATGTACACGTGTAGAGAAGCGTACAACTTTTCTTTTGTAATGTCCAGTCTGAAGCAGTCACTGTACAGCTACTGTACATACCAAAAGGTTTCCATGCTCTTAGGTAAGAGCTAAAAATAGCTATTTCTTTTTCCTGAAATATGAAAACTGGAGGCACTATTTTGAGAAAGCAAGAGCCATTGCAACTTGATCCAGTCAATGCAATGATCTCTCCCCAAGGATGACGTTTCTTTATCAGCTTGTCCTGTCCTGTGGTAAGCATAAATCTTTCCCCTCCCTCCTGCCATCGCTGCATGTGCCAGACTCACCGTGAAACCAGGATCACCAGATGGTGTTACATGTAACACGCTCCCAGCTATGCAAATGTGGAAATCTTGCCTGGATGTCTTTTTTTTTTTTTGGAATCATGAATAAAAGTGCCAGGGAAGTATGCGGTTCACTAATTAGTCTCAAAAGTCCTCAAGAGGTGCTCAACACTGATCCTGATTCATACAGACACTCAAACACCCACTTAGCATTTGTGTACATTGTGACAGAGTGGGAGCAGACAGAGACAGAGACAGAGGAATGGAAACAGACAACTATGGACAACAGAGCCCCCTCCCCTCCCCTCCTGGGTGCCCCAATCTGGGTGTGCCATGTGCTTTATGTGCCACAGCAGAGGGGGACATAAAGAGCAGAGAAAAGATCTTGACTTGTCCATACTGGGACACTGAAATTCATAAAACTGTTAATGAAATCCATACAACTGTCACCTCTCCATTCATATGTGTGTGTGTGTGTATATGCATATATATGTATACACACACACATACATATATATATATATATATTTATATATGTTCACTTTGAAGTTTTAAATGCCAGTAGCATGTATGGTTTTGACCAGGGAGTCAGAAAATGGGACGAGGTAGCAGCTTCCTTTAGCCGGCAGGCGTCACCTTCCAGCGCCTGTACTGAGTGTCCCAGAGTTACATCCTTCATTCCTCATCAAGATTAGTATTTAAACACCTTGAGAACGGGCGGGTGCAGGTGAGCTGCTGCCCTGCTTGCCACCTTTACACACCAGTGCTTCTTAAACTGGCAGCTGTCCCGTCTTTGCTGCTGCTGTTTGTGCTCCTGTTACACGAACGCTGGACTTTGTCTCCTTAATTTCCTTGGCTGGTTCCCACTGTACGATTTTTGGTCTCATAAGATTAATTTCAAGTCATATTACAAGATGTGAAATCGCTAAATAATTCATTTACAGCATGTTACACTGTGCAGTTGAAGGTACATTGAATTGTGGCTACGATAGAAGTGAATCCAAGGGTTTTCCAGCTGTAGATGCAGCATCACTGTGTCATCACATCATTAGCATGTTGCTTCTAATGTACTAATGTCTCATGGTGCGTTCCTATTGGTTGGTTGGCTGACAGAGATTGTTAAAGCTGTGAATGGATGTCACACACTGAGATGATTCCTCCAAACTTATGAAACTGCTTGATATGTGTCCCCAGCCCACCTTTGCCCCCGTCTCACCGTGAGCCCTACGACCACCGTTTTTGAGGCTGATTTTCTGAACTATTCTGCGTCTTTCATCTGAGATGGCCTGGGAACTTCACCGTACAACCCTAAATGCATTGTTAGGCATCACCGTTCTCTATTTTTAAATTGGTTTGTGTCACAATTGTCTTGCTTTAATGGTGTGACACTGGTCACTGCTGTTTTATTTGGGTTTTCGTGTTTGATTTTAGTGCTTTCTTTTTCATTCACTAACATTTTGCTCCATTTTTGCTATAGTGCCTGAGCTGAGCGCGGTCGACTGAGAAGGAGGAGGGATTCAGTGAAAAGAGTGTCTCATTGCTGCTCCATCACTCCCCTTATGTCGTGGCATTTAATTTTGCACCTTCTTTTTTTGATTGCATGTTTTAGTTGCCCCTTTTCGCTTGCTGTGTTATGCTTAACACGGAGTGCAGCGAGTGCTCCGTCACACAGATAATTTAGGTCTGTCACTGTGTGTACCCCCGGCCGGCGACCTTTGGCATTTTCACAGTGCATGTGACTGTACTGGAGACCCGCAGGTCTTTTAAGAGCTTTCATCCTTTTTATTTTGTTTAATTTTGTTTTATATAAATGTAAAATGCAATTTCCAAGATAAAACAAGGGACTAAAAGTAAATAGTTGGTTGTCGATGGCCACAAAAAGCTGAAGTTATTTACAAAATTGTATGGTATGTGTAATTCTTGGTCACATTCTTAACCAAAAGATTTAGTAATGAGTTGAAATATTGTACCCTCCTGTACTTTAGTATATATATGTTGTTAAATACTTTTTAACATAAATTTAGATTTTATCTTCAGATCTTAACATGTCTTTATTTACAAAGATTATTGGCAACCCAACATTAATTTTCTCCTCTCAAAGAATTCATTTTACATCCTCTGTGATACCAGCCTGCACATAATAAATAACGTGGCTATTGAGTTATATTAATATAACTTACAACAAATGTTACAGTTGCTTTCATCCAGGTTTTCAAACCTGCTGATGATAAATTAACCAAGTGCATTTGATTGGTAGTTGTTGCTTCTTATCCTCTTAAATCCTGTTAACTTTCATTAGCTACATTTTCCATTTTGGAGCCTATTCCAGCAGCAGCACACCCTGGACGGGTCACCAGTCCATAGCAGGGCCACATGCAGACAACCACTCACACCTCTGTGTAGGAGGCCTGTCTGCAGAATATCCACTTATGCACAGGGAGAACATATAGGAACCTTCTTGCTGTGAGGCAACAGTCCTAACCAAGCTGTCCATGTTCTGATATGTAAAACCTTAATGGAAAGTGCACTTTCCTTTTCATATGACAGTAAATAATCTGTCCCATGCCACTGTGACCAATGACTCCCAGGGGGCCACTGATCCCATAACTTTAGCAAAACTGATTACAGAAGGCAAACTCATGCTAAAAGCAGTATGAATGCAAACTCAAACACACGTGTGCCCAACAGCCCTTCTTTTTCTATTGCTCTCGTACAAAAGTATACATACACACACAGAGACACACACCTGTTAGTGTAGCTAACCACTGGCAGCCGAGGATCACAGAGTCCTTTTGTCAAACTGGGAAATTATCGCTGGCTCTCACTCGTTAGAGACCCATTGTAGCATTAGCACATTGTCATAGTCACTGAGCCTTTTCACTTTAGCGCTGTGGCACTTCAGCTAAAACATTTGTCCCTTGAGGAGAAACACATTTACATGTCAAATATTTTGGTCACTCCTTAGTGTGATGCCTGGTTGCCATTTTATTTGACTTAATATCAGTTTTTGGCACAGAAGGATAGAATCTGAATAGAAATGCTATTTATATTACAGTACTGATGGACTGAAAATTGCCATAAAAAGATGAGGCCTTTCAATGTGGCATTTGAATGTTCTCCACATGCATGGGTTTCTCTGGGTAATTCAGCTAGTTACCAATGTTCAAAAATATGTATTTTAGGTTAATTTGTGATTTTAAATAAATGTGAGAGTGAGTCTGCGTAGTTGTTTGTTCCTATGTGTCCCTGTGATGGCCTGGTAGCCCGTTCAGAGTGTAAACCACCTTATTGTCCCATGACAGTTGGGATAGCTTCTAGCTGCCACTCCCAAACCCTCAACAGGTATCAAAAACAAATTAAGCAATATTTCCAAAATAGGATATTTTACTTTTGTGCATTTCATACTTTACTAGATCAGCAAATGAATGATCTTAGATCATATTAATGTGCAGCGGCCTTTGGACATTAGTTCAGTATTATATTTTTTCTGGCACAGGGGTTTTATTTTATTTTTATTAAATGTAGACAGAAGTGCTTGCATGTCTGGAAAAACAGGAGAAAAGAAACATTCTCTTAAGGCAGAGGAGCAGGTTTGATAGAACCGAGTAGTGGAACGGCTAGTGCAAAGTTATGCTGTTCATCAAACTATTTTTATTTTCTCTTGGTGTAAACTGCATGTAAATTTAGTTGAGTTTTAAAAAGCTGATATTGACAGTCAATAAGGTATGAGAGGATTTTAACAACCCTAACGCTACTTCAGTGTGCATTAATCCATACTGAATTCAAGGATTTGAACATGTGTTAGTAATGTAAAACCAGCAAAAGGGTCAATCGCCTCCGGCTGAGAATATGAGTTCTCTAACGTGTGCATGTGTGTATGTGCATGTGGGAAGGTGTTGAGTATAATGTTCAGTGTTAGTTTCAAGGTCACAGGCTTGGGTACCCTCCACCCACCCGGCCACACACCCATGCAAACACACACACACACACACACACACAGACAAAAACACACACAGAGGATGGTAATAGCAGTGTTGACAGACGTGTTCGAACAGCTGAGCTGCAGTTGAAACCCTTCGAAAAGGCTGTCCGGACACTTTTAAACATCAGCGAACGTAAAGCAGCAAAGATAGAGACATCTGTAAACAAGAACTGGGAACAGACGAGGGATTACTGGAAATGCTGAGGACTAGCTGTCTATCAGTCTCCATGAGTGTCAAAAGACCTGTTTGTTAACTTCAGTAGGACTATTTCATCACTGTTACATTGTTACTTGATCATATTAACTGTGTGGATTAATGTAAGTGTCACTATATTTAGTGAGATACATTCCTGTGTCTTCTAGCTGCTGTTCCTCTCTTTCTGCAGTAGGAGAAATAAATATGAAAACATGTTTTTTTTCATTTTCTGTATTAGTGATATGGTGAAATGAAGCAAGGCAAGCAAAATGTGTATAAATATGTATGTAGATGATGGCATAAAAGTGCAACTAAGCGTCTCAACTACAATAATTCTGTCAATGGTTTTGTATATATTTATATAATTTGTTATATATGCTAATACATCTTTAAGAGCTACAAACAAAGAGTTATTTTATTCATGTTTAACTTTAAATAGCTGAAGTAGATAAACAAATATGCGTTTAGAATATGTGCAGGCACGGCTCTCCTTCTCTCTGACTCTCTGGGACCTCACAGCTTCTTTTCAGCACAAACTGTATTTGTCTTTTACCTCGTAAGACGAGTGTCAGATTTTGTCACGGTCACGCGCTAAATTCCTCTGGATGTCCTGCACCTGGCTGTTGACAGGCAGCTCTGTCCCGGAGATTTTATCGGTGATAACACAAACACACACGCACGCCCACACACACGCATTTAAGACCCTATACGTTGTGAAGAAAAGTAAGAATACTTACTTTAAATGGCGTGAGACATGACTGATATATGTTAATATTTGAACTGTATTAAACTGCGTGTGTGTGAGCTCACAGGAATGCATGTAAGAGTGCATGCACATCCACATGTGTGCGTGTGTTTTTTGAGTGTGCATGTGACAGAATATCTGCATGTGTTTGAGTGACAGTGTGACTGTGAAGCTGTCAGATTTCACCACCTCGCTGATACACAGTCTCCTCTGGAGAATCCAGTTTCTGGTCTTCAGTTCCTGCAACTCTGTCACCTCATAGATGATTATAAACAACCTTCAACTGTTCATCAGTTCTTCAGTATTATTTGATTTTCTAAAGACAAACACAGAAAAGCCATACTTTAATGTTAAAATTATTATTATTATTATTGTTATTATCATCATCAGAGTAATATCTAGCGGTTCAGTCAGATGGGATCTTTTCAGATTAGCAATATATTTATTACATAAATAAAAGAAACACGTATGCAGTTTGGATTTTTATCCAATAGACTTAGGTCACACTAAAAACACATTATTTGAGGACAGACTCATAGAACCTGAGGATTTTTCTGAAAAACTTAAATGGACACTATAGTAAATATACTTTTTTTCTTTTTGGAGAATAGAGTCAGGTTCCCTCTAACTGGAAGATAGCCTGATCAATCTCCAGCCCTGTCACATGCCCAAGTGTCCTGGACACTTAACCCGGCATCGCCTCAGCCAATCGTACTACCAGTTGCAAGCACAGATTAATGGGGAAGGTTGTATCACGAAAGGGCATCTAGCTTAAATTCTATGCAAAACCTATGCAGAATATGATAATCCACAAGGAAACAAGCCAAAAGAAGCCGAAGATTGGTCATATGTTGTAACATTGTGAACAACCTTTCATTACTGGGTTTGAGCCACAACATGAAAGCTTCAGGTAAATAGACTCACCCTGCTCTTTTTGTACTAATGTAATGTTCTTCAGGGAAAACCTGCATCCTGACACCAACTTGGGTGTGACTATGACTTATTAGCGACGTACCTACCTGGTAAAACAGCACTCACTTACACCAGCAGCCTCCCAGGTGGGACAGCAGATGACCCTGGAAAACTACATGAAGGATTCAAAGAACATGACCAAGGGTTTGAGGTGCTCACCTGTCTTCTAAGATCCTCCAATATCAATCTGATGGAACTTGACGGCATGTACCAGACACTCCAGGACACCCTCAGATAAATGAGTGTTTAGCCATTCAGTCATAATTCAACATTTGCATACTTTTACCATTTTGAAAGTATTGACAAACTTGAGGTCAAAGGCCAGGAAGAAGGAGGTCTGTGTAGAGTCTCTCTGTGTAGACTGCACCTCGTGCGATTCGAAATCAGATAAACAGAAGTTAATTTAAAGACTTGTGGGCGTGACGCCCTTTCTGATACCGTTTCCTTAGGAAATGTCTTCTTGAAAGTATAAATGTTTTGACCAATATAGCACAGGGATCCAGTACAGCAGTTTATTTTACAACCAAGGATTTTCAAATCAGTTCATAGCCGGCAAACCTTTGAACAGCTCACTGGAAGGCATTTTTCAGACATCTTTTCAAGTGGTCCCAGTCCAACTGGCAGCTTTGTGTTATGTCTCTTCAAGCTTTCATATGATAAATTTAAACATAATTTTTAAAATATTTTACATTTCGTGATATATCCCCTTTAATTAAATAGTGTATTGTTTAACTTTACATTTTCTCATTTGCTTTTATAGCAGCCTACCATCAATCTCATTGCCCTTGAGCCCGTATCTGACTTATTGACTGTTTCCATCACTTCTGTCAGATGCAGACAGTCTGCCTTACAGTTGGATCCAATTTACCGCAGGGACTAGTTTATTTACTTGAAGGAGATTTCCTAAAGGATAGATTTTCTATCATTCCACTATTACTGTTACCAACAACAGTAATCCCAAAAAAGAGAGCCACGAATAAGCAGAGTAAACAGGGTTTGGGCCCGTCATGCGGGCCTCCTCGCACACAGAGCTGAATGTTCTGATCCAAGAGCAGCTGGAGAAACACAAGATCACATGGGATCAGGCTTTCCCTCCAAACAGCTGGCTAAACAAAGTCAGCCTGCCTCAACCGACACACAGACTCAAGAATATACAAGACACATTAAACACATTAAACACATGGTTGTACCCTTGTGAAAGTGTAAAGTGTGTGAACACGTACGCACACATGGCTCACCGGTAAGAGCAAATAAACCATGTTCATTTAACGCACCTCGTGTGAAAAGTTTCCAGAGTGTTATTGAAAATGATAAATGGGCACTCATCACTCTTGCATCTCCTAAAAGTAAACTTTTTGCAGAAATTACATAAGCAGATGGCTACATCCAAAGCAAGCGACAAGTGAGGAACACATGGGGTAAAGTTGGGATGGTGAACGTAGATGATCTCGACAGTAAAAACAACACCAGAAAGAAAACATGCAGTTCCAGAAACCTACTGCATTGATTTGCTGCATCCAATGACAACCAACATGGAAAGGGAACAATCTGTAGAATAGACTGGAGCTCGAAATGCCAACTAACAGTATTGAAAGTAAAACCCTTCTGGTCTGATTTTTAAACTAGCTGTAATACTATATCTTAGCCTTTATCAACAATACCTATTGCTTTTGTTTCTGAATTTTGTTAGTATAAAGGAAGTTTAAGTTAACAAATTTTCAGAGATTGGTTCCTTTCAACATAAATGTTGTTGCAAATACTTTGCAACAATGCAATGGGAATGTGTCTTGTGAGCACAAAGCAAAGCAGCTTTTATATGCTTTTGAATTGTTTCTGTAAAATCACCAAGTTGTCCTCATGGTTTATAAGATGATGGATGTTTGTGCCACAGTCCAGATTCTTGGGTTTCATATTTTTGTATTTCTCAACAGGGATCAAATGAAAAAAAAAAAAGCATTAGCATATTTCTTCCCCTATTGTCACAGCTTGTTTTTTCATCTTATAAGAAAAACTGTGTGAAGCATTTGAATGTAGAGTACTGTTGTAAGGAAATAAACCTCTGTTGGCGACATATTATTTTCTGTCTGTCCAAATTCATAAAACTTGCATTCTTTTGAACAAACGTTTCGCCTGCTTGTCAAAGCAAGTCAGAATTTTTTCTTCAATGTCTTGCTTGGTCAGCCTCTCTTGTTCTTTCTTGGCATCTTCTGTCAACACTTTCTTCACTCTTTTATCCTCTACAAGAATTCCATGTAATTTCTCCCATTCATTAGAAGTCTTTATGCCCTTCAGTTATTTTAAGGTAAATACTATGGACAGATCAATAATCGTAGAAAAACAACAGGACGAACTGCCTCCTTTTTTGTCTATGCATTGCGCCATGTTAGCTGGAACTGACGCCTCCCAACTTACAGCAGATGCTGACCAAGCTGACAAAGCAACAGATAGCCAAGACCTGCAGAGTGTGATAAGCTAGCCTTTAGCTAGCAGTACAGTTAACTTGGAAGTATCCTGAAATGATCAGAAACAAAGGTTACTAAACTGGACAACTTAGCTACTGCAGGAGGTTGAAGCCCATGAGCTAGAGACAGTGCAGCTGCTGTCTGGATAGCCCGTATGGATAGCCTTCAACCAGGGTTGAAGATAGCTGCTTCAGCTTGTTTTGCTAAGTTTGTCCCTTGAATCGCCCCAGATCAACTCGAAACCAATGACAGCAGTCTCTAAGTACACTTAACAACACAAGAATACATATAATACTCAGAATAATGATGACTATGCTCTGTTAGGTCTTTCTTCAGAGTTCAGAGGCCGAGCTATTGAAGGTGCAAAGTGGTTAAAGTTACAGGTAGCATTTTGACCAACATACACACTTTTTTCTTACGAATTTCTTTAGGAATTCTTTCTTTCTAGTTTTTCCCGATGAATAAAAATTCACTCCTACAAAGTTGTCACTGAGCCGAAATCTAGCTATGGAGACCAAAACTGTAATCTGAGGTTTGAGTGGTCAGTGGGTGTACAAAACCAAAGGTTAGTATTTATAGTTTTTAATAAGAGAGAGAGAAAAAAAAGAGAGAAATATTTTTATTTGTGGAAGGTAAGTGGAGACTGACTCACTTTTTGGACCAGTCTCTTGTGGTCATTTGATGAACTGCAACCACACCAAAATTCTGCAGTGACTTAAGCTTTGAAAACCAGATGTTTCTATTTAGCCAGTTTTATTTTAATTACATTATACATCTATCGAGGTACAAAGCAAAAATATAAGATGAATATCTTCAAGTGTTTATCAGATGTGGAGGAGAGGTGTGCCAGTGGTGGCGTTTGTTCAGTGGATAAAGGCTGTGTGTGTGTGTGTGTGTGTGTGTGTGTGTGTGTGTGTGTATGAATGTGGGCGTGTTTGTTGGGGGCATATTTGCTGAGTTCAAACATCATGTTTCCAGGCGGGATCATTAACGTGTAACGACATTGTTCACAGCTTATCAGAACATTTAGGTCTCACCATGAAATGTCTGCGCCCACACAGATCACTGAGCCATCCCTGACAAAGACAAATTGAGCCAAAATACCATTTGAGAGGGAGGTCGGCAGAAGAATGGGTGGGAGGTGTTGCCCCAAATACCCTGTCTAAATATAGAGGAGGGTAGCACTGTGTGCAGAGAAGATGTTCTGGGGGACAAAGGGAGGTGGGAAGAGGTCAGTCACTTCTTGTGTGCGTGTCTATAAACTGCTAGAGTCCCCCCCCCCCACCTGATCTTTTACTGGCAGCAACAACAAAGAAAACAGATTTGGCAAATGCATGCTGTCCATGTGTGATGTGAAATGTGTTTCCTTGTACAGATTAAAGGAGAGAAACTTTATTTAGACAAACGCCTTCAAATAGCATTCTAAGTGGCTGGTAGGTCTCAGTAACTCAGAAAGACATTTCAGCTAAATAAAATCCACTGAAAGCTCAAAATTAATATTCATGTTGGTCCTCAACAGTCCTTTAAAATTAAGTCAGCACAAGACACTAACCAGAAATATCCTCAGTAGAAAGTTATCTTGAAGCTGTTATATACCTGCTGCTTGAAGCTGCTAAAATTTGTAGGAACAAAATTTGTATTTGTCTCTACAGAGATAGCGGTCTTGAATACATAATTATACCAGTGAATCTTGGAGAAAAGTTTCATCATCAACATCTGTCAGTGAAGGGATATCTCCTGAGAAGATGAGTAATGCGTCAGAACAGCAACAACTCCCAGAAAGGAAGTATTTCCAGCAAAAAAATGATTTAAATAAATAAATGAATTGACAAAAAGTTTACAACATAAGACAAATGTAGTGGAAGGACCTCAATCGGTCCACAAACATCTCAGAGCTGAAGAAGTTCTAAGCCAAAATTTCTCCAAGGGATGATGATCCTAATTAATAGTTGTCACAAATTTATATTTGAAAGGTGTTGTCTTGCACAGAAAGTAGATGTTCACAAACATTTACTTCTCACAGATATGTGGTGTTGGCTCCTTCCACTTTCACAAGACAACACCTGAAAAAGGAAAAGAGCGAGACTACAGAAGATAGACAACGTTGACTATTAAATGATTCAGTCCAATCTGAGACTGAGATAAGACAAATAGGGTGAAGATGCTTAGTATAGAGCAGGACTCTCCCCAGCAGCTTAGGCCTGTAGCAGAATACCTAGGAGGTGGTTTAAGAGACTACAGTCAAACATCTAAAGGCTTTATCAAAAAGGAAGGTCTTAAGCCTAACCTTAAATGTGGAGAGGGAATCATCCTCTCGGACCGAGGCTGGAAGTTGATTCTATCATAGAGGAGCCTGATAGCTGACAGCTCTTTCACCCTTTCTAAACATACAGACTCTGGGAACATCAAGTACAGGGAGCAGAGTGTTTTACTAACACTGTATGGAACTCTGAGATTTTTCAGATGTATTGGACCTTTATCATGCAAGGCTTTATATTTCAAGAAGTTATATTTTGTATTTGATTCTGAATGTAACAGGGAGTCAATGTAATGAATCTAGAGCTGGTGAGATGTGATCTCTATATGCAGTTCTGGTTAGTACTGGTGCTGCAGCATTCTGGACCAGTTGAAAGTATTTAACAGGGCGATTTGTACAGCAACAAAATAATGCATTACAATAATCCAGTTTAGAGATTAAAAGACATGGATTAATTTCTCTGCATCTCTTGAGTCAGGATCTTTCAAATTTTTGTGATATTACGCAAAGGCAGCGTGATTTAAATAAACTGTTCAGCTCAAGAGTGTCTCCCGGAGGTGCTTTGGACCAATTACAACTTCAGTTTTTTTCTGAATTAAGAAGCAGGAAATTCCCAGTCATCCAGGCCTTCACATCTTTAACACATGCATCTAATTAGGCTATTTCATTAGTTCCATGTGGTCACAAGGATAAATACAGATGAGTATCATCTACAATGCAATGAAAACATACGTTATGCTTCCTCATGATGTTTCCTAAAGAAAGCATGTATAAAGTGAAAATCAGTCCAAGTCCAAGAACAGAACTACTCCATAGCTGACCCTAGCATGACTGGAACAATCATTATTTACATGGACAAACTGAAATTGGTCTGATAAATATGA
>JBAMYA010000014.1:670274-744723 GCA_037176975.1 Arrhamphus sclerolepis
GTGGGCAATCTGGGCACAGCTGATGTCACTTAATGGATTAGAGCAGTCAGAAAGGTGTGGGCACCAGGGAAGGTGTACGGTTTTTTACCGACTTCAGGAAGAATCAGGGCAAAAAATTCAACCTTATGGAATATTGCTGGAAAAGAAGGTTTTTAATAAACATCACAAAACGGAAAGGCCTGTGGGGATACTCATTCCATCCTGTGGTTCTTGACTGATCTGTGTAAGAAAGCTTACCTGGTGTCTCTCAGTGGCTGTTGGATTTTTTGTTGTTGCTGACAAATAGCCACTACATGCCTCATCATTCAACAGCAGGAAGAGGCAATCTAGTAGCTCATTGGCTATCTCATTCGGTCCCCAGATTTTGGGTTTTGATTCACAATCATTAGACTCTGAATTGATGCCATTAAAACAAGTGTAGTTGGATATAAATCCACCAACATCACTTTCTAGATTCAGTGAATTTGTGATTTAATCACTGGTTCTAGAATTACTGAGTGTGTGTTCAGTGAACTGGATCAGCCTCCCTTCAGTTTCAGTTCAGTCTGACTGAGGGAGGTTTTTGTTCAGGAGCAGTTTAACAGGAGAAAGTTTGCTTCCTGATGGAGGACACAATAAAGTCCATCCTCAGTGGGACAAAGTAGTGTTACAAGGACCTTCACTAGAACAGCATCATCAGTGACTCTTATCAGCACAGCAGACCTGTACACCCCCATGTGGTCAGAACTGGTATTAATCAACAGAGTGGATTTAACTTAGCAGAGTAAAATGAAGACATCCATTATCTATAACCACTATTTCTTGTGCAGGGTCATGGGGGTCTGCTGGAGCCTATCCCAGCTCACTCTGGGTAAAAGGCAGGGGTGCACCGTGGACAGGTCGCCAGTCCATAGCAGGTCCACATGAAGACATAAAACCATTGACACTCTCACTCACACCTAAGAACAATCTAGGAACACCAATTAACCTAACATGCACGTCTTTGGTCTGTGGGAGGAAGCCGGAGTGCCCGGGGAGCTTGGAGAGAACATGCAAACTCCACACAGAAAAGCCCCTGAGGAGAAAATGAAGACATGTTCATGTAAATTAACTGTTAAATTATATGAGATATGGTTATAGATTATATAGAACAAATGGCTTTAGTTTACGTTGCTTTCATAGTTGTAGGTTCTAGGTAAAATAAAACATCTTATGAAACAATACAAAATATTTCTGATTTGAAGACAAACATCTGTATTTTTATGAAAATATGAACTGATTAACACAGAGGAAAGTGTCTCTTTCTAAGAAAAAAGGAGGAAAAGCGAATAATACACAGAGTTAATGAAGAGCGTTAACAAAGTAAAAACCAGTGTGAGAGTCCGGTGAGTCAGGTCAGGACTGGGAGCACTGGTCTGTCCTCAGTGTCTCTGAGACTGGAGTCTGGGAGCCCTGGGTGGCCTCACAGGTCACAGGTAAAATAAAACATCTTATGAAACAATAAAAAATACTTCTGATATAAAAAACAAACATGTTTACTTAATCCACAATACATAATCAATGAAAAATCAAAGTCTGCTTCTCTGATTTCAGTAACCATGGCAACAGACAGGTTTCAGTTCTGAAGATAAAACTGGAGACATTTCGTTCTTCAGCTGTTTTCATGTTTTTAAGAGAAATCACATGACATCAGTCTCGCACATTCAATAACGTGGAACTTTATTCTGCTGAACCGTCCTGTCCAGATTTAACTGTTTAGAGAGATGTAAGTTCAAGATTCTCTTCAGTGCTGTTCAATCAATTACCACTGAAACAGAATGAAAACTTCTGAAGATATGCTTTTTTATGAATAATTTGTAAGATTTATTAATGTAATTAACATTTTTACAGATAAACGCACACCAAAGGAAGTCTGAGAACTTTCTGATCAATATCCTGATAAAGTGATAAACATCATCATGAGAGTGATCAAAGTCTCTGTTGGAGTCAGTGAGAACATTTCCCCAGAGAGCCACTTTGCATCAGCAGCATCATGCTCCAGTGCTCTGGGAGAGTTTATAGTCCTGACACTAAAACTCTGGCTGACTGACAGCTGTCGTTTATGACAACAGAAGCCACAGAAATCCTCCTAGTCGGGGAGCCAAAGTCTCAAAAGCTCAAAAAATGGGTTGAACCTGACATGGTCTACCATACTTTTTATTTGTGTTTTTTTCTGTTTAATTTTGACCCTCAGAACCAATAATTGGAGGGTCTGCTCTGCTGGAAATATTGCGAAAAAAATTGTGGCCATTTTAATGTATGCACCCTTTACTTTTTATCAGAAAAATGTGAAAAATGTTTTTTCCTAGTGTGCTAGTAGTGGTACTTTATTTTGTCCCCCACAGTATCTGCAATGTTCCCCCCTCCTGACATTCCCACCTCACAGGGACCTGCACCTAGTTAGTTATGTTCAGATGTTAAGTTATGTTCAAATATTTTATTCAATTATTTTGTTCCATTAAAGTTGTAATAGTTGTCATCTGAGGCAATAAAATAATGAATCTCATTTTGCTGTATTTTATGTCTTGTGTGGCACATGTCCATTGAAACAGGGAAACAGAACAGGGTTATGTTGAAATTTAAAAGATGCATAGGTGATGATGTTTAATACTGTGGACATAGCAACCATGTTAAATATCCAGTATGTCTCTCTGAATTTTGAGAGTAGCCTAAATTCCATTGAGGTTCTGAGCCTTTTGATCTCCAACTAGTAGTGAAATCATCACAGGTACATTGATTTTGGTTGGATTTGTATTTTTTTTTTCTGTGGAATGAGTATACTGTTTAGTGAAAAGAATGGCATATTGACTGATGTCATAACTTGGGAGAATAGTTGATTGCCAAAGAAGTAAATGTGAAAATATTGGAAAAAAGTGAGAAAACGTCTATTTGTTTGGCATTAAATTGAGCCAAAATCATATAGAAATGCATTTTAAGAGTTATTTTGTTAGTGGATGTTGTCAGCACATGTGTTCTGTGTATCTAGAATGAGTTTGACAGCCTACTCAACCCACTGAGGATTTGAGGAAAAAAAAAACATTTTTCTGATTAAAAAGTAAAGGGTACATACATTAAAATGGCCACAATTTTTTTTCGCAGTATTTCCAGCAGAGCAGATCCTCCAATTATTGGTTCTGAGGGTCAAAATTAACAGAAAAAAGACAATTAAAAGTATGGCAGACCATGTCAGGTTCAACCCATTTTTGAGACTTTGGCTCCCCAACTAATACTGTAAATTAACAAATGAAGTAAACTTAATGAGAAAAAAACAGGAAATATCTTGGTTTTATATTGTCTGCAGATTAAAAGAAGTCCATGTGAATTCAACAATTTCTGCATTAACCTATATTTGCTTTTTTTCATAGATTAGGTTTTCTGATATGTGTTTTATATCTCTCAAAACCTCAGTTTTGTATATTATTTTTTTCTATACCTATTAACAGGGCATGCATCATGAAGCAAGTAACATGTTACACAATGCCTTAAAAACCCCAGCAGGTTGTGATAGTGTGATTGTTTATTTATTGATTACTCTTTGCTCAAATTTAGGTGATTAAAAATAACTGTTTGTATGCCAGCCTCTTATTCAGATTAAAGTTTATATGCAGTTCAATTAAATAATACTTTTTCTGAATCCCAAAGAGGAATTATATTATGTCAGTTGAATAATATTATTTTCTTACTATAGGTTACTTCATATGAAGTGAAGGAAAATAATAATCATCTCATTTTTAATCAGGTTAATTTCAGAATATTGATATGCATGTAACAGTAGTCTGTTGATTGGCCACTTCAAAATTGCCTTTACTCAGTAAAACAGCAGTGTTTGATCTTCAGCCCACACGCTTGAGCCATTCAGACTAAATGCATTGTTAACAAGTAAAGTAAAGATCTAAAACTTGAGTGTTCTCTAGAAAACCTAAAGCCGTCAACTAAAATTTATATTCCCCAACCTCCAAAGAAACTGGAGACAGGAAATGAAAAACCCATCTGAGAGATTAAACCTTCCATTTTTATTTTAAATGACTGATTTCGATTTATTTATTTTGAATTATAGTAGTTAAGTGTGCTGAAAATGGTGATGTGACATATGAGGCCATCCAGGTGAAGGTGCAAGTTTTGGGTCATCCTATATGTTGCTCTGGAGTTCTTGCATGCGTCCAGACCAGGTGTTCGTAATTTAAATAAATACAAACACAAGTTTGTTTTTTTCACCTCCACCAAGAGAGTTATGTCATTTGTTTTGCTCGTTTCAGTTTATGACCAGGATGAGTTGAAAAGTTATGAATGAATCTGCATTAAACTTTTCCCAGTTGGGTTGTGAAGGTTAATAACTTGATGTGGATCCAGAATTTATGTATCCCCTGGTCCAAAAAAAACCAACTAATAATAATAATAATAACAGGAACAGCCAGGCCATTCTGCTGAAGTTACATCAGTCTGTATCATGTGATCTATATTTCTGTGTGGAGTTTGCAAGTTCTCCCAGTGCTTGTTTTCTCCGGGTATTCTGGTTTCCTCCCACAATCCAAATTGACCATAGGAATGAGTGTGAGCATGTGTGGTTGTTTGTCTGTTTGTGATCCTGCGATGAATTGGCAACCTGCTTTTGCTCGAAGACAGCCGGTCCACCTCCACAAATCTGAATAGGAGGAATGAGGTAAAGACGATGGATGGATAAAACAGCGATACTGACCATTGTTTTTCACTGTAGTTCTTAGTTAAATCTCAGAAAATGAATATAGTCTCTCAGAGTTCAGAGGAAAATATCTGGAAGTGATGTTTTTAATCCAGCTAATTCTCCCAAAAATTTAAAAAAAAACATTGAATTTGAAGGATATAGAACAGTGGTAATCAGCAAAAAAATAAAATAAAATTACATTGGAGGCACTCCAGTGGCATGGCTTAAAAAAAAGAAGTTCACAGCCACTACAGCAGAAGTGTTCTCACTGTTCATTTCTGATGTGGGTTAAGGTACATTAGACTTCTTACCATCCTGCATCGTGTCAGTTCACACTTAGTCTCTGTCATCAGTTTGGAGTTTCACGCTGTGTCGATCTTAATGAAATCATCAAAGGTTATTATCTGTGGCTTTCTGCAGAACAAAAAAATATGATGCTGAACAACCATTTTCACAGGCTGTTTAGTACTTCCCATAAACTGACCTTTATATGGAAACTTGTGGAGTTCCCCTACAATACTGTACTTGTTTATAAAATACAAGCACCAGTAGTCTTCACCACAACACTGTCAGATGACATCAATATACAGAAATTTAAAAATTTCAAATCACGCACTGCTTTTTGGTTGCACATTTAAGGCATTTTCTAAATGGAATCTTCTCCTTTGAGGTCAAGTTTTTGATAATAACATCACTTCTGAGATCTACGTCGGAATGTGGCACTAGTGTAACAGACTAAGGAGCATAGAGCTGTAAATAAATTTAGCCAACCTCATTTTAAAGACTTAAAAACAGGCTTAACCCTGTACCCTTTGCAGAGGGTGACTTATAGACTGAAACTGGGTTTATATTTGATCCACCTTACTTACTGTATGTGTACGGTTTATAACTCAAACACACTGAATGCTCTCACTTTACTTTTCTCCTCCAAAATGAGGTTTCTAACTAAAGACTGTGGTTGTAGAAGAGAGAAGGGAATAAAATCCAGTGATGTTCTGTTGTGCCCTCCTCAGGTGGAAATCAGCCTTCAGAGTAGCTTCCAGCCGGGCATGAAGCTGGAAGTAGCCAACAAGAGCCGCCCAGACACCTACTGGGTGGCCACCATCATCACCACATGTGGCCAGCTGCTGCTTCTGCGTTACAGCGGCTACGGTGATGACCGCAAGGCCGACTTTTGGTGTGATGTCATGACAGCTGAGTTGCACCCGGTGGGCTGGTGCACCCAGAACAACAAAACGCTAATGCCCCCTGAAGGTAAGAAGAAACACCGGGGAACATCTGCACCTGATCTGGTACACTCACACACACTCACAAACTATACTGGCAAACGTAGACACCAAGCCATGGTGAGATTATGATATGATTGACGTTGGTTCCCAGTTGAGAAAAGTTTTACTCTGTAGAAAAAGTAAAAACTGCCATCATTATTTTTGTTCAGCTGTGCAGTGAAACTGGTGTATTTTAAACAAGAATTACTTTTTCAGCTCCCATGACATGACACTAAACAACAAATAGAAAAACAAACAGAATTTTTTTTTTTTTTTCTCTCTTCCCCTAAAATTCCAAGCAGATGAACCTAGAGTACTTTGCAGAAACCATGTCCAGTAAACTTTAGAGATGGGATGAAGCATCCTGCGATATCTCAACCACCTGCTGATTGTCATCCTACCTAGATCCTGCCTCTAGCTACTAGTAAAGGATGCTGATTAGTCCAGACCTTCACCTCTGGCTACAAACTGAGAGTCTACCATAACATTTTCTCTTCATGATGATGAAACACAGAAGAATCCACCTGCTTCATGAAGCAACCAACGCAATGCTACTAAATTAAACAAGTTGAACAAAAGAAGGCAGGCATCTCCATGAAAACATTTGTGTAAATAATATCTTACTGATTTGGGAAATGTTTAAAAGTGACATAATACATAATACACTTTCAATATCTGAGTGATACTTTTCCCACTCATAGGTATTTAATAATGGGTCGTTTTCTTCCATAGATCAATAACGATCCACAGTTGCTTTATCTCAGGCTCATTTTATTTACTTTTCATCACTCTTAGTCAGCAAATCTGAATCAGTTTAATTAAGTTATGCAGACGTTTAGAAAATTAACAAACTCTCAAGCATGATAATGATCTGAAAGATTCCCAAAATAATTTAAATCTATTCAAAATGCAGTTTTCATTTATGCCCAATCTTTTATAGTTATATCTTGGTTATGTATGAAATACACATAACAATGTGCCACGTGAAGATTTCAAGTAAGGTCCCATCACCGCTGCTGACCTGCAGAGTATCTGGTAAAAGTAGAAATGTGGTTTAAGCCTATCAATCCTTATGAAAAGGCACTGAACCTACCTTGGATGTGATAAGCAGAACAGTAATGTGGCATCTTCTGCTTCAGTTTAATTTGGGATGTGGTCTCATCCATGTCACCTGTCACACCCCTCTTTTCCCTGACAGACCATCCAACCCCCTCAATGCCTCCTCCTCCTCCTGCATCCTACCCTTCTTCATCTGCAACACCCATGAAACTGAACCTAATTATCTCTGGCCTCTTTAAAGTCGTGCAATTTAAAATCTTAGTGGAATCCTTTGCCATGAATGTGGCTGAAACAAAAATTGCCATGTAACAATTTTATGCTCTGCTACTCTTTCATTTTCTTTCTGTGCTTTTAACTACAATGCCAACACAACAGAACATATGATCAAATCCGTTACAAATGAATCCATTTCAATTCAAGCCATTAAATTGAATATTAACTTGTTGAGGAAAATGCATCAGGTGACACTAAATTTAACTTCATTCTCTTAAAATAGAGGGAAAAAACTGTTCTCTCAGCTCAGACAGAGCAGGAGAGTCAGCATTACTCATCTATCATCAGCACCATACCGTCAGCTGGTTGTTTTTTACTTTAAGTTGCTGTGGCTAGTTGTAATACCACAGTTAAACACGCCCTATCAAAAACTGGTCTGAACTGCCTCATGTTTCACAACAGGGTGAACATAGATGGTCTGACGCGTGCAGGCTGCAATGGTGAGGCAACGACATCCACAATGTTGCGCATGATACTCCACAGACCCACAGCTTGGCGCTGGTTTTGCCTTGTATTTTGAGTACGGTTTCATTGTGAGACATTGTGGATGATTAAAAATATAATTATTCTGCCTTTGTTGCTTAGATTTAAAATATTCCAGCAGTTCCAACTTTAAAACTCATCCGTTCAATTTACTGGAGAACCTGCTTCAGAGAGGATTGGTCAGCCGACGGAAACAATCTCATTTTAAAAATACAGAACCCTGTAAAAACTAAAATCTGAAGAACTGCGACAATTTTCCCTGCTTGTTTGCAGCAATGTTGTTAATTGAAGCAAGATTTAAAGCCATTTATTAATGGGGGGAGGAAATGAGCATGAAAATGAATTATTAACATTATTATTATTATTATAATTAATGATCATAAACTCTATGTGAAAATCACCATAAAATAACACTTGTAATTCAATGCATTGATTATGTTGTCAACTGTAAGTTAGTTCCAGATGTTCTTTTGTTTTTGTAAAGTTTAAATTTTCTTTTTGCCTTAGACATGAGCAAATATTGTGACTTTGACTCATTCGGTTTGTTCATTTCACAGTGTCAGTACGATTATGAATGCATGCAGACGCACTTGCAAACACAGAGGCTGACTCAAGCACTTCACATCTTTCATCTTTAAGAGACTGCCTTAAAGAAATTGGGTGGAAGACACGTTTTCCTGAAAGTGCTTAGATTTTCAAAGACGGCTTAGTTGCCATTTATGTCACTGACGCATCCCATCCATGCAGATTCAACCAGGTTATAAACATGTCAGATCACCTTTTTTTCTTTTTTTTTTTCTTTTTCAAAAATTGTCTTTTGTAAATTCAAAGGAAAGCTTTTACTTCTCACCACAGCCACTTTAAAGCAGAGCATCATCTCTGACTGTTCAGCCCAAGGTTTCACAGCAGAGAGATTTCCACCAGCAGATTGCTCTCACATAGCTGGCTCACCCTCCCAGTCTCGTTCCGTCCACTTATTTTTCTCGACACTCACCCTGTTGATGGATAGCTTGAGCCTCGGTTGTTGTGGAGACGACCTGGTTACGTTTCCACCTGACTCGGGTGTCCTTGCCCTCGCATCACTTCCATATGTCCTTTTCAACTCAGCACCAACTTCCTCCTTTGTCTTTTATAGGAGCAGGCAGTTTATCAAACGCCCAAATTCACAAGCTGCTTTCCTAACAGATTTAATTTGCATTTTTCATGAACTTTCTTCCAACTATAAATGACTGAAACTGGACCACAAGTGATTATTATATCAGTATCAATCAGTGTTGGCTATTTTCACAGTTTTTATCCATTTGACAGAACACACCATGAGCAATCTCCTAATTTCCAGAATGACATTCAGACTGTCAGGATTAGTGTGGACACAAATGCAAGAGGCCTTGGAGGCGGGATTAATATTAATGTCCTGTATTTATAACAAAAAATTAATTCTTCTTATGGCTGAATATCCAAAACCCAAATACAAACTAAACAAAGAAGCTGGCAGACGAAGGGAGAGCATAATATACTCAGCGGGGCCGACGGGATGCTGGTGGGAATATTCAAGAACAAGAGGCAGAAAAGAAGGAAAGCTAGAAACCTTCACAATAAAAAGCACAAAGGCATCAAGGAAAAAAGATAAAACCCTTAAAACCATGACAAAGGTGGCTTGTTTTGCCTGACAACAGCAGTCCCTAATCTTTAACATACATCAGTGTACATTCATACCAGCTGCAACTCGCTGTTTTACTCTCTGAAAGCTTATATTTATTTATGAATTCTTTTTTGTACAGAAAATGGTAGTTGACCCTTGTCATCCCATGATGATACAGACAACAAATAATGGAGGTGTTATGTTATAATGTTAAAAGACGCTTCTGCTACATTTGGTCAGTTTTTCATATATAGGATTTGACTCACGATGTGCACATTTTAGTGTTTGCTTGTGTGTTGATCAGTCAGCTTTAAAATGAGAGCAAAGAGTGTGTGTGTGTGTGTGTTTGTAACTGCTTACAGCTATGTTACAGTAACCTGTTTTGTTTCCTTTGTTTGTTTGTTTGTTTGTTTTTAATCTCTCAGACAACATTTACCTAAGAAAAGGTAAGCAGCTCTCATAGTGCCTCTTGACTAATTCGCCTGCCTGGCTCACTAGTGGCTAACATGAAATTCAACACTGTGTCAAATGTTAGACCTGCAGAGTTGCATGTACAGTGTGCTTCCTCCTCCTCTTCCTCTTTTCACCTCTCTGCAGGGAGTGACCTCGCAGCTCAGTTGACATGCCTTTTCTTGCATGTGACTCCTTTCTAGCCAAGTTCTGAGTGAATGTACCTTAGCAGAATGATAACACACACACACACACACACACACACACACACACACACACACACACACACATACATGCATGCACACATGCTTTTAGTGCCTGCTAAGACAAAGTTGTGTTTTTATGATAAGTGGTGAGAAATGAGGGAGCTCTGAGAGAAACCCAATGCTTCGACAAAGGTGCCCTCCTTTATGTGCAACAGACAAATTGTTTTAGTAAATAGAGATAAAGATAAAGAAGATCAAAAGTTGAAGAGTTGCTTTCTCTATGGCATGTCAAGAAGATAAAAATCAATACTCGTCACCAGAAGGACTTTTTTGAGATGGTTTCATCAGAGGAATAGAATGTATTTCTTATCAATTGACTGTATTGTTTAGAAATATCTATATTGTGTTGGAGGCTTTGTTGAGCTTGTGTAGACCTTTTATAAAATTAAACAGCAAAGAAAAGGAAAAAAAGATGCATATGAGTTACTCGCGGTCAAAGAAAAGTTCAGATTAAAGCATTTTTCTACCATTAAGTCTCTGGATCCATCTCTGCAGGAAACCTGACCATAATGTTACAAGACACCTATAAAAATCTGAACATGTCAGTTACAAAAACAAAGGACTTCATATTGGAGCCAGTTCACTGTTCCAGCTCTTGCTCAATGTTTGATTGCAAACATTTTTCTCCTGATGAACCACGAAGAACCTAAAATATTGGAAAGTAAGGCCCGAGTCTCAAATTGATTTTCTTTTCCCTTTAAAGCTACGAATCTGAACTCCTGCTTTTACAATGTGCTTTGTTTCCTATGTGTGTAAACGTGTGTGTCTGAGTAGGGATTCGAGGACATGGAGCTTTATGTTTGTGACTATGACTGGAAATCAATGTCTAACAATGTATAAACACTCTCTGACGTGTTGATACGATAAAATATTCAAACTGGTCTCGAAGGCTGCTCTTAAGTGTTTGTTGGTTTGATTCCCTGACATGAGTTTACTTACATTTCTAAACATAATCCCCTCAAAGAGTCACTCCACATATTTAACTTCTTATGTCTAGTTGTATATAATTGCAAATGAAACCTTTTGAAGCTGTTGTTGATCTGCTATTTAGCTTTCAATTAGAATATATAATTAAGTATAAGCAATATTTGGTGTATTTTTAACTCCAAAATAAATAAAAAATAAATTTCCTGAAATACAGTGGTTTTACAGATTAAATTTGTTTGTCATCTAGCCTTACTAATTTTTTTTTTTTTTTGGCATTTGTCAGTATTCAGTACACATCCATTACTCAAACAAGACTCTAAGTAATTAACTTATTATAAATCATTATAAATCAATATCATCTACGTCGCAGTAAGATTGAATCAAAAACATTTCGATATTTCTGCTAAGAAATATTAGCATTAAGCTGAGACTTCAGTTGCTATTATGTGTTGTTGGAAATTGTTTCATGTCTTGAGTAATTATCAAAATGACCTCAAAGATTGTTTATGTGTTTTTGTGGTTGTCATGCGTTTAGTTCTGCTCTTAAGTAACTATTTATGTTAATGTTACAACTACATTTACAGTAGTCTTATTGATTGTCCCCCCTTATGGCACTGATATTGTCCAGAAAGCATCTTTATGTGATTATATTTGTTTCCATTTGCATCTCTTTTTGGGTCTCTTTTTCTGGGTCGCCTCTTTCTTCTTTTAGTGGGTTTTTAATTATGGGTCATCATTAAGCATCTGCAGTTCGTTTCTTATTGTGATCATTTTTGTATCTGTTTGTTGTCATATTGTGTCTCTTTGTGGTGATTTTGTTTCTTTTTACTTTGTTGGATTGATCTTCCAGCCTGAAGTAATTGCTATCACTCTGTAGGCCCATTCGGATCCAGTGGGAGCTCTTTTTTCCATTATGCTCATTCAGTAATTCCCCCTTTGACCAGAATGAAATTCTATTCACTTCTTTTGTACTCATTTAAAAACAGATGTTGTGTAGTTTCAGAGATATTAAAGAAAAAAGGCCACTTTAAATTTAAGATATTTTAAAATACCATTGTTAAATTGTTATTCTTACAAAATAAATGACTTGTGGGAGTCGTCTTTGAGAGCAGATTTAAACTAGGATCTGATTTTTCCATTGTGTGGTCTTCAGAGTTTCACAATGACTCCTCCCAATCTTATACTGCTTCACATGACACAGCGGTTTTCAAAATTTTCCCCCTGAGACTTTCTGCCAAAACTCAGAACTCTCTGCAACCCGTCTTATCTTTCCTTTTGTTCCTGACTTGGGAGAATATTAACAATGGAGTCTAGATTGATTTTAAAATGAGTGTTTTGATTAGACAAAGCACACAACATCAGAGACGCACCTTAATCCCTTGTCAAACTCGCTTACTCACTCATGAAAACCTGCCACACACACAGCTCCTCCACTTCAGACACTCTTCTGTTAACTGAAGCCTTCAGTGAAGCATTTGTGTCCATCAGGTCAGCAGTCAAGTTTATCATTGTCTCTGCAGGAACGGCACACAATTCTGCAAGCACTTTGGTTGCATAATTTGCTCTCTTTTTTTCTTTATTTTTTAAACTGAGTCATCTAAAAGACACTTTTAACAGTTCAGGTGACCTCACCTGTAATTATTTAAAATCAGGCTTTTTTAAAAATCATTCTAAATTACAGATTAAATTGTTGATTTAGTCAAAACATTATTCAGATTCTTTTAAGCAGGAAGATTCCATGAAGGGCAAAGTTTTGAAAAGTAAAAGCAGATCCTCGAGGATAAATGTTTGACTTTAATCCAGTCTCTGCAGGTGAGCATTGAGCCTCTTCTGTGATTTCCCACAGTCTCTTATGTGCATGTGCACATTTCTTAGTACGTGCATGTGCATGCATGTGTGTGCGCTTGCATGTCTGTAGGATACACTGATCCATTTATGTAAAAGAGCTTTTTTTTTCAGGCTGCATCACAAGTATGGTCATGTGGTAAGGTAGCTGCTCTTGAACAACTACTGACAGAGATCATTTGCATAATGAATTCACCACACTGCTTCCTTGCCAGAGCCTGGTGGAGATTATGCTCTGAGATAGATTCGTCTCCTGCTCTGTGTGTGTTTGTGGGTGTGATTGTGCTGCAGGGCTGTAAAAGTTCGGCTACATTCAGACAGACAATTGCATTGTGGCGAGAAAAAAAATGCAAGGGCTGAGTTGGTTTGGGTGTGACGCTTGGAGCATGCAAAAGCACAACTTTTTTTTGTTTTAACAATTTATTGAAAAGAAATGTGTATAGATCTATTCAGGTGGAATTTTAAAAGGCTGACAATAATGGTATATAAAATAGTTTTGGTCCATTAGAAGCACACAACCTAAATAGTTTCTGTTCATAAAAAGACAATGCTGCACATCTTATGGAAAATATTGTTTTATAATCTTTTTCTCTAAAACAAGTAATAGATGACCAAAACACAGGGTCCGCTCATTGAGAATTTGATTTAACTTTGGTCTGTGGAAATCCAGGAGTCACTAGGTACAAGAACTAAAGTAGCTTCTCAGCTCCCAGTTGAAAAGAGAATGCCACTAATAAAAAATAAATGAAATGTGAAAATAGCCATAGCCTGAGCACAACAATGAAACAAGAATATACATCAAGCACAAGTGTGAGTGATTACATGTGCCCTTTGTGGCATAAGAGCAGATAACACGTAAGAAAAGTTACCAGCCCAGGTGGCAGATAATGTCTATTAATAACTTTTGGGCACAGAGTTCATAAGTCTCTGTAATCTGGATATTCTGGCCTTGAGACTGTGTGTCTATGTGTAAGAAGAATGCTGACGAATAGAAGCAGGGTATAAAAGCATTTTAGAACAAATCTCATCTGTTCCTCTGATGTCGTGGTAAAGTTGGGTGGAGTCATACCCCCCGAAGTCTAAAATCATATCCTTAGTTTTTCTTACAGCAATGCAGAGGTTGTTTGCTCTGGAACAAGCCTCCAGATGTTCCACCTTCTGCCTGTACCCTGACTCACTGTTGTAGGAGGTCAGAACATCAGACCCGTTTTTTGAGGAAAAAAGAAATTATCAGTACTTTTGTATAAGCAGATGGTAGTCATCAAAAGAGGACATCAATAAAAAAAATGGCACCAAATAATGCTTGACATTGAAGATTATTTTAGTTTGTTTTCTTTGCTTTGCTTTTGTTTTCTTTGTAATTTTCAGTCAGCATTATTAAAGTAGATAATACAGATTTCATATTTTCTTAGCTTAAATGATATAAATGATAATTGACAACATAATGAAGCACATAGTTGGAACTGCTCATCTTTCAGCTCCACACAATAGAGCTTTTCGCTTGTCAGTTTACTTTAGCTTTCACCAAATTGCTTTCACAGTGATCAAAACAGTGTTGTTTCTGGTGAATTGAAATGGTATTTACAATCTTCTGTTTATCACTATAATCATTTTTCTTGACATGGACAGCCCTTGGGAAGTCAAAATGAGGAAAAGAGAGAGCATCATCATCAACAAACTTGAGGGCAGCAGGAGATCAGGTCTCTGTTGAGAGAATACCGACACTGTAACAACATGTAACTGTGAACTAGTTTCACTTTTATTTTTACAAGTCATGGTGTGAATCGACTCCCCAACAGTCATTTAGAACTGAAGAAACTTCCTGGACGAGATGTGAAGCATGTTAAAAGAAATTCACTTTTCTTCTCTTTAAGCAGATGACTGGACCAACATGGTTATTGGACAATTCTGTTGTGAGACTAAGTAGTTTAACTTCTGAAATGAAATTTTCCTTCTTATAAATGGCCCTCAAATATGCTAAGAGTAAAAAAAAGAGCCCGAGTTGCCTTTTATTGGGGCTGTGTTCTGCAACAAACCGTAAGTGCGGACACGGTTGTGATATTAAAATGAATGCGGAGGCTTGTGGGGATATGGCGAGCTGCGATGTTTGACTTGGAATAATATTCCCACTAATATGCAATCATTCTCATTACCCGCTTTCGATATGAAAACTGCAAAACCTCACAAGCCAGCAGACAGACAAATATCATGTAAAACAAGGTGGAAGGACTCAGGCTGACAGCCTCGGTGTGGGTCGTATTTCACCAACCCTCTGAGCTATTGCCTCCAAATTTGCATTTAATCCCCAAAGGTTGATAGTCTACATCAGTGGTCCCCAACTCCAGGCCTTGAGGACCGCAGTCCTGCATGTCTTGCATGTTTCCCTTCCACAATACACCTGATAAAAATGAACATGTCGTTAAAAGACGTGCAGACCTGGATGACAAGCTGATGATGATTCATTCATTTGAATGATGTGTGTTGTTCCAGGGAAACATGCAAAACATGCAGGACTGTGGCCCTTGTGTCTTGGAGTTGGGGACCCCTGGTCTAAATGGATTCACGTTTGTTTGCCTTTTTTATAAGCGTCATGAGATTTTCTCATGAATGGAGAACAGACATCATCATAGCTGCACACACACATCTTTGCCTTAGGTACTGTATTCCTGTGGGCCTCTTCAGCACTTACTGCTAACACATCACCTAGGTTAATGATATTTACACAAATTTCAATATGATGTCTGAAACCGTCCGGCCAAACACAGCAGCGATACATCTCTCGATAAACACACAAATTGCTGCTCGTGGCATTTTGCATGCTACAGTGATTACGCTCGCGGCCTATTTGGAAGCCCGTCAGTTGAGATATAAGTAGGCTTGAACTGACTTGGCTTTCTACCTCTGTGCTTTCATTTCTGCTCATCTCCATACCAGACTGTAACAACTGGATAGAGCAGAGGGGAATGAGGCGTAATTTGCTTCTATTAACTCTGATTATAATCTGTTGCACTGCTGTGATCAGGGCTAAAAACACAGAGCAGATTTTTCTTCTTTAATTATACCACTTACTATTCAAAGTAAAGCTTTGAAATGAGCTTTGTGCACAGAGATCTGTCTGTTCACGGAGGAGATGCAAATGTGCTGCTTGAGACATATTTGTTTTTTTTTTCTTCATGTTAAATCTGCTTGGAGACTCCTTGTTGGATAATGTGGCAGTTTGGGGGAGGGTGCAGGTGTGTCTCCTCCGCTGAGGTTAATTACACATTTATTTTTAACGTGCAAGTCGAGCTTTCACTTCGGCATCTGCCGTCTTCAGAACAGAAATGGAGAAAAATGAACAATCATTTATACACAGAGCCCTAAACTATATTTGGAGTGCAAGAAGCGGGATGAGGTTAGAGAGAGAGGTGTGGAAGGAGGTGTAAGTTTGCATGCTTCAGCTTCGGCTGAGCTCTAAACAGCTTCATGACTAATCTGGACAGGATCTGTAAAAATAGTTTATCTATTTCTGCACACTCAAGATCAACATTGCAGAGTATGCACTGTGTGTGCACACGCGTGTGTGTGTGCACAACAACAGCAGTGTCGACGACAGAAAATAGTCTCACAGGGAAAAAAAAACACTATTATTAAACAAGAACACAGATAGTGTCTGGTCTACAGTAATGTTCCTTCTTCACGTTACCGTAACAGGAAAAACTGCTTCTTCTGCGTTGACACATGGATTTATTTGCCAGAAAATTACACAATTGTTGATTTGATTCAGGCAGGACCCCTGGAGTCCTGAGTCATGAGAGGATTTATTGATTTGGTCTCCTAAGTTAATTATATATTTAAAATGCTGGCCCACTGGAGCTAACTGCCAGTCATGTTCCTGATTTTATAAACTTTAATATCTAATTTATAAGGAGATCACAGAAACAAACAAAAAAAAAACATCTCAAACTGTAAGAGATACATTGAAAACACATTTTTGTGCATATCCTCTCACAATTTCTGGAATAGCAAGATTCAGAAAATGAAGGCTCATGCAAATTAAAGTGGATAATACTTGAATACTTTCCAAAATACTTTCCACTTTTCCAAAAAAGTGAAATTATACTACTCCCATTTAAAAAAAAAAAAAACTTTGTTATTGTTGAAATTCTATTGCTCCTCTTCAGCTTGCTTGGATTTGGGGACTTTTTCTGGGCATTACTTGGGTTTTGTAAGACTTACTGTAATCAGCTGCTCCCACATGTAAACAATTTCTCCGTTGGCATGGTAACTCATCATAATAGACGAGTGCCCGATTTACCCTCAGAAATCCTTCAAGCAGCATGACATCCAAGCAAAAATAGAATTAAAAAAAAAAAGAAGTCTTAACTTAAAAGCTCAAATTGTAAATGTATGAGTGTCAACAAAAGAATATTGCTCTCCTACATGTGCATCTAAAGGCCACCAATGGCAGCTTTTCATGTTTGACTCCATGGTTTTAAACCAGCATCTAATGACCTTAATGTCACATGTTCAGTAAGTTGCTGCACACAGTCGTTTCACTGAATGTGCCAGTGCTCGGTGGTATTTATAACACTCATCTGAAACTTAAAGCATCATGAAATAAAAAGGAAAAAGTGAAAGTTTTTTGACAGTTATTCATTTTGTGGGTTTTCAAAGCCATTGAACTTCATTTTGACAAAATTACAAAAAAGACACCCACTCCCTCTCGCTTAGTTTACTTGCTCAAGATGCCTTTGGGATCATGATTAATTTATTTGTTTCTTCAGCAAGTAAATCATGAAGGGAAATTTTGACAAGATTAAACGCATGAAAACGATCTCTGTCACAATGCGTTAGTTTATTTCTGACTGTGGGAGAGCCAGAAGAAATGTAAATCAGAGCATTCTCTCATTTTGGTAACTAATGTTGTCCCCCTAAGGACTTTGGAGGGGAGGGCTCATTCATCAATTTGTTCAGTCTTTTCCAAGAGTACGATTACACAGAAGGGCAAGACGAGGTCAGTTGTACAAAGAAGGATTATTACAGCAGTGCTTTGGCTAAAATAAAAATAAAAAAAATGAAGAAGTCTCATTTTAACATATTGTGTCTGGGACTTTGCTTGAAATTTCACTTGTACCAGTTCTCCAACCTTCATTAGATTTAATAGATATTTAGTTGAATTTATTCTGATCGCTGCTAGATGTGAATGTGGAAGTCATAATCATGGCTAAAAGCCTGCAGTGTTTTTCTTTGAGTGCACTAAACTGTTTTAGATAAAAAACAGATACAGTCTCTGTGACATTACCTTCTGCTTTATGGACAACTACTTTGAAACTTTCCACATTACCATCTTCTTTTCTTTCTTTTTTTTTTTTTTTTCCTGAAACGACTGTCAAATCTGACAAAGAAACCCTAAACTGCCTGTGTCCTTATGTTTTAAACATGTGTTAGACAAGGTACTTACTGAAGCCAAACCTGCTTCATCATGTTCTTTAGTTTAAACGGGATCCTGAATTAACAATGTGAACGTGATGCTGCACAGAAAAAAAGATGTGAAACTGATCACACATGTGAAACTCACACATATTTATGAAAATTTTCTAATTACATTAAAAGTCAATAAGTAGTCACTTTCTTATAGACTTCTATGCAATCTCTTATTTTTGCATAAAGAAAAACTGTCCCTTGTGGCCATTAGAAAAATGCAGGTGTAAGGTTGTCCACCTTTTACATGCATATGTTAGATACATCTTCCCCACCCTAAATCAATCAATGTTAACATGTGCATGAGTTTGTGTTGCCAAGATGAGCTGGCCAACTTTACTAAATTCACTGATGTCAGAAAAACGGCAAACCAAGCAGAGGAAACAAATGTTCCACAGCAGTGAACTACTTGAAATATAACGGGATCTGTGTTAAACTAACCAGATGGTCATGTGTTGTTATTTATTTGTTTTTACCTTTGGTATTATAAACTGTTTTGTTGTTGTTTTTGCTTTGTTTTGGTTTTTTTTCTTTCTACAAAATACCCAAAGCTAATTTTGTATAAAATTTGCAAATGCAAAACAAAAACCTCCCGGTGAACACATCTTTAAACATAAATCTACACCTGGTCATCATCAGGAAAGTAGATACAATGGAAAAATGTTGTTGCAACTTGAAAAGCTTAAAACCAGGAGCCGTTTTCAGCATCGGCAGCGCTTCACTGTGATTATCTTTCAATACAGCTTGATCGTCAATGCTGCAGGGAATACCAGTTCTCACAGCATGCTGTAGTCATTCTGCAACTGTGACTCATTTGGCAACATTTCAGTGGTTCCAACAAATTTCTGTTGAAGGAGTGTTTTTGTGTAGCTCATCCAATAGGTAAAAACGTTCAGATTCCTTTAAATGTCAGATCTTTATTTTGGAAAATGAGGGGGAAGACAAAACTTAAGATGATATAAAGATTTTTTTTTTTATTCTCTTTTTTTTTAAAGAAAAAAGGGGAAAAAAGGACATTATGTAAGAGTGTTACACAGTGGGAAACAGGAAGCCAGTGAAACCCACATGTCCACATGTAAGTTTACTGGAGCCTTACTTTTTTTACACAGCTCTGTAGACGAGAGTTTGTGCATGCAGTGAAGACTCCAGCCTGCGCATGTTGTGGTTGCAGTGAGGGGATTCACCTCCCATGTGCGGACGAAACATTGATCTCCTCTTATTTATTGGAACATATTTGTTGCAGGTTAACCAGGTCATCTGTACCGCAAAATACAAGTCCTATACAAAACTGCCCTTATGTGTTGTTTTTTTTCTACTGTTCATTCATGTCCAAGACTTAACGCATTCTTCCAGGTGTATAGACAAGTCAACTAAGTCAACTCTGCATCCGCATGTGTGTGTTTGTCTCCACTGGCTTAAAAGTTTAGATCTTTAATTTGCCGGACTTCAGAATAATTTTACTAATGATTTAGGCTCTTCTTTTTCTTACTTAAGAAACCTTCAGATTTTAAATGGGAAAAAAAAAGAAGAAAAAATAGCACTTTACTGAAATAGAGTCATCTGTGGTGAGAACAGCTCAAAATGATTCTCTAACAGATAGTGAAGAGGAAGGAAAACAAAGCAGCCGCTTGATAACCCTTTAAGTGCTGAATGTGGACAAAGTACAGAGTGCAAACATGTTGTAAACCTACAAGCGTTCATATCAGATGACCATTCAAGCACACTCTACATGCTGGTGCCGAAGTAAACAGGAAGCAGAGGGTCTTTTTGTTTTGTTTGTTTTTTTGTCGTTGTGACGGATACATAAGAGGTGCGTGAAGAATCAGAAAGGGACAGAGTAACTGATAAGACCCAATCAGGAGCCGATTGTGGATGTCTGTGTCATCCCAAAGGTCTCCTTCTGTTTTCCTTGTCAACATGTTAACACAGAGCTTCACTCTGAAAGCAGTTTTCCAAATGATCAATGTTCTGTAACGTGTGAATGGCGTCGCTCAGAAAGTCTGCTTGAATGGTATGTCCTCTCACACTCAGTCAAATATCATACCAAACCAATTTTATTTATAGAGCACTTTAAACATCCGCAAGACCAAAGTGCTGAATACAATCACATAAAACATATATGATCAGTCATAAAATCAACAAGCGAAATAGAATATAAAATAGTAAAATTATCAAATACAGTTCAGCAAAGTCAACATCCCTGAATTAAAAAAAAGCTAAAATCTAGTACAACCTGACCATCTTAAAGATCAAGATTAAATTCTAAAATGAAGCTGTTGCATTATACTGAGAGGTCTTTCTCTTTCTCCTTCTTCTTCTTCTTCTTTTTTTTAGTCCATCCTCACTAAGGCTGTACAACAACACTGCTGTGGACTCACTCATTTGTGATTCAACAAACTGCTGCATCCAGCAAAATGATTCAACTCCTCTGCAGCCTAAAGCAAAAAAAAAAATAGAGAAAAACTCTCTAAAGTAAAGCATTGTTTGAAAACAATCTTTCAAACTTTTATTTATCAGCCTTCACTGACAACATACTGAGGACTTTGTAAAGCTTACACCTTTTTAAATTATGTTCTTGCAGTCTTCTTTATCAACCCAGTTAAGACCATTTATTTTGTGTATTGAAATGGTGTTTTTGAAACTGCTGGAGGTCTGATGAGATATCTGCTCCATATCTGCTCTTTATGTCCTGAAGGTTTTTGTTAAAGCCAGGTTTTCCTTTTTGAACCTGACAAATGGTTTTTAAAAGGTTTTTAAGTGTTTGAAAGACTTAAGGAAACTAAATACTTAAGAGCACAGTAAAACGTCTGTGGACAAATCAGTGGAAAGTTCAGTTTTGATACTACAATTTTACCTTTGCCATGATAATTTGTATTATTTTCCCTTGAGCCTTCTCTAACATCATTTTCAGTTTAAATTCTTTAAACCTTGTTCGTGTTCTGGTTGGTTTATTTAAATGCCGCTCTGAATCTGACATTTTCAGTCCTGATTCATGCCTTCTGTGGTCTTAAGTGTGAGTTTGCAACAGCGTGATCTCAGCTTATACTGTGCAGCTATTGGGTGTAGTGCTTAAATTTGCAGCTGTTACTTAGAACTCTGCCAGATATGCATCATCTCACCTTCCTTTTGCAAATAAAGGTCTGATCTCATACATAAATAAGGGCAGTGGGGTTATTTTTGTTTTCTCAATTAAGCCATTTGAATATTACAGTCTTTTTCAGTGAAAAGTCTGCTCTTTCAGTTAAAATAACTTGTGCTTTAATCATTATGATTGTATTTTCTAGTATATGCTTGTGTTTGCTTATGCATGAATTTTCTTTGGTGACGACATTTGACTTTGTTCTGTAGTGCAGGTGTTTTATAACTTTATAGCAGGCTCACTTTACGCTCTGAATTTCTCTGCATACTTATGACTTTAAGCACTGTGTTCTTGTGTCTTTGCAGCCATTAAAGAGAAACACAAGGACTGGACAGAGTTTCTCATTCAAGACTTGACAGGGTCCAGGACGGCGCCAGCCAACCTGTTGGAGGGGGTGAGTGTGCATTCAGGTTTAAATACACACAGACACACACGTATATATATATCACACAGGAATACTTCTTTTTTTTAACATTTCTGCTTATTTACCCCTGTTAATCATGTTTTCAAACAAATGAAAAATGCCTTGTAACTGCCAAACCACAGTCCAGCCTGGTGCACTGCAGCTGCTGACTGATGCACAAAGACTTAACTGATTTTTCAATAATGGCACATTTGTTTGCTTATGGACGGATTATGATACAGAGCCTCTGACTACAGACAGACTGGAAAAGAAAAGACTGGAAAAGAAAAACAAAACAAGCACAATCCTTGCAGACACGACTTGCATCTGTGTATCTTGCTAATTTTTCAAAAGATTTTGCTTCCCATCATGGCTCTTGGTGTTTCTTGTATCTCTTGATTTTAGTTTTATGAACTCATTTGGTTGTTTTGCATCAGTCTGTATGACTTCTTTAGCTTCAGTTTGTGATATTTTGTTTCTGTTGTAATATTTTGTCTTGTAGATCGCTTTGGTTTTTTTGCTTGTCTTTGTCTAATGTTGCTAACGTTGCATCAAGCTTTGCTGTTTTTGTCGTTTAAGTGTTATTTGGCATGTCTTCAGGGTCATTTTATTCTTTGTTGTTGTAATTTTCCGTCACATTTTCATCTCTCTCTCATCAGTCGTGTGTCACCATTTATGCTCTATTGTGTCTCTCTCTGAAATGGGTTTCTCATTTTGCATTTCTTTGAGGTGTTTTGATGGTGGCCATTTTTCTCATGTGTTACTTTTTTCTTTTTTGTTTTATTTTGGTGGTTTTGGGTCTCTTCCAGCGTATATATATATATATATATGTCATTGTACACTTCTGTGATGAGAACAGGGCTGTTCTGTAATATGTCCACAGTCTTGAGCACAGCTGACCAATATGCCAACTGCTCTTGATCAAAGTGGCTGTTGGATCTCAATTTATGTGTGAGGATGAGATAACAAGCCTGATACCCTTCTAGGTTCTGCATGGTAGATGTGTAACTGGAGCCAGATGTAGCCTAGCAGTGAAAAAAGGCAGAAAGATGTGAGACTTAAGCCTTTCTTCTCCATAAACTGTGTTTAATCAAAATCTTAAATTATTGCTGTGAGGTGTTAAAAACAAACAAACAAAACACTGGCTACAAAAGAACCACAGTTGTGGTCAAAGCCAATGTGTAGTCAACGGAGAAACCTTATAGTGTTTATGTTTATTTCTTTTCTTTTTTTTTATTAGATTACAATTTAATTAGCAGTTCACTGGAATAATGTTACAGATGTTAGTAAAAACAAGACTGTAGTAAAAGAAAAACTTAGAACTACCTTGTGTTGAATGTTGGCAACACAATTCAAAGAAATAAATAAAAGCCTACTTTAATAGTTTAATAGCTTATTATGGCTCAATTAGGAAGGAAAACTTTAACAAGAAGCATTTATTGGAGTCACTAGAGACTTATGTATCTTTAAACACTTAGTAAAACAATTTAACAGTGTCTGATTCTATCTTGTGAAGTGCATGGGTAATAGATAATTATTCTGCCAGGGTTTCTGCATGTCCTACTTTGAAATGATGATGGGCCGTGAGAGCTGTTTTCAGGCTATTCTGTAAGTGTAACTCTCGCAACGATTTGGCAGGTCAAAGTCAACCAGTTAGAGAATGAGATTATCTTTCTTTTGAACCCCAGTGATTACAGAATACCTAAAAAACCAATTCTCCCCATCTCCTCCTCAGCCTCTGCGGGGTAAGAACACGGTGGATCTGATTGTTGAGGGTTCAGTCCTGGAGCTTCAGGATGTTTCAGATCCCTTCCTGTACTGGCCTGTCCGAGTCATACGAAATGTTGGAGGCAGGCTCCGTCTGCGCTATGCTGGCCTCTCTGAAGACCACCAGGCCCAGGACACCTGGTTGTTCTACCTGGATGTCAGGCTCCGGCCCCTCGGCTGGGCCCAGGACAACCACCTCGCCTTAGAACCACCCACAGGTAAGAATCAAATCTGTTTGTTTTTTTTGTTTTTTTTACTGCTGTGAATGTGTAGACTGCTTACTGAAACTTAATCAGTGTGTTCAGAAAAAATATTGTACTACATGAATTTTGTTTTTTGTTTTTTGGGGGGGGGGGGGTTTAAATGTTAGGACAGTTTCTCAGGATGGCTACATAAGTGTTGAAATTAGATTTAATCAGTTAAGTATTGAAACAAGACATTTATTATTTATTTATTTATTTATTTAGCCATATAAAAAAGATTGCATTTGATCATGATAGGGTAACTTTTGATTTCATTACGTCTTCAGAGTTCAGGTCTCTAAAAAGCGCCACTGACTGGCAGAAAGCCTTGGAGGATGTTCAACTGGATGGACAGAAGAGTCCGCTGCCACTTGAAGTGTTCAAGGTGACTCACTGTAATATAAATTGTTTTGCCTTTGTCTTACTTGGATTACGTTAGTCAGCCTGTTGCACAATTACATCTGTTGTTTATGGCTCCTTTATGATTTTATGGGGAGAATTGGTTGCCCTCCACCTGGAAGGTTAATCAATCCCCAGCTGAGTGAAATTCGAAAGTGTCCCTGAGCCAGACAATGAACCCCACATTTCCTGTCATTGCCGCTCAGAGTGCTGGGTAACAGGCTCAGCTAAGGAAGGGCATCAGTAAAAAGAACATAATCATCTGCAGAGGAAACCTCTACAAAGGAGAAACTTTTATTTTTATTATAACCTTCAATCATACGGTTCTGAAATGTTATGAATACTTTTGGATGTATTCATAACATGTATTCATGAAATTGAATACATGAAATTTGCTTTAAAAAAACAAAATCACACTACCTGAAAGAAAATAATACTTTCCTTTAAAAATGAAAGTCTAGTCGGCACCAATTAATGTTGTGCAGCTTTTTTTTTCTTCTCCATTTGCACTGACTAAAAGACACAATTAGAAACAGGAGCAATTAAGTCGTATATATCCATGAAAATTTAAAGAAAAAAATGTATTCAGAAAATCTGGACCAGTCATTTTAAATTATAACAGGTTTACTGAGACAGATCACTGAAATGAACTTCTTTGTTTTCATACAGTTTGATTTTCCTCTATAGCCCAGGACTTGACAGATACTACTCCTCTCTTGAATTATACTTTTATGCAGGTTGCTACAATTGTGCAACCTAATCCATCACATAAACACCCAGGAGATCGTTTTTATATCTAAATTTTCTTCTGTTTTGAAGAATAACTGCAGTGAGCTTGAGTTGAACTCTTAATTGTTGCTAAAACATTACAGTCTGAACTCTAATGAACTCCTTCTGTGAGCACAAACAGAAAACTAGAGCTGCTGATACTCTGATTATGTCACGCTTTCATGGTGTCCTTTATAATTTCAGTGAGCACAGACTAAAACAAATCTGACAAATGAAAAGGTCTCTAAAGAAGCAACTAAAATATACTCCTTCTAATGAAAATGTTGGAATAAAAGCCAAAGAATGGGAGAGAAAATTTGTAGTTTTCATATTTATTCTCCACACTAATAACGTAGGTCTTTTTTGAAACAATGTTTCCAAGAAAAAAAGTCTTTGTCCCACAGGAAGATGAATGTTATTGTTTCAGTTTGGTATGAATATTGGCATGAAAAGTAACCAGTGAACAAAACAAACTGATCGCAGAAACTTCATCAATCTCAGATCCAGCCTACAAGGTTTATTTCATTTCACGTATTGATCACCAGAGGTCTCACTGAGGGCTTCAGTTATTACGCAGACACTCAGCAGGATTTGCATGACCTACATGGTCATACGTTTACACACGTGTGCATGATTAAAAGTGGAACACAATCGTCTAACACTCTTGACTTTACTGTGTCAGGACCACGTAGACTTGCCCAAGCACTCCTTCAAGATGGGTATGAAGCTGGAGATGGTTTCTCAGTGGGAGCAGCTCCAGATCTGTCCCGTTTCTGTCACCAAGGTGAGTCACACTCAAACACTCCTGGCTTATCTACAGTAAAACCACATAAATATTAGGCACACTCCTCCCCAAGCATTCTTTAGCTACCATCAATATTAGGGAAACTGATTTTTTAATGTGCTTATACGAGGGAGGTGGCCTTGTTCCTCGTGTGTTTGGATTCCAGTGAATGGAATTTGCCTGAACGTCTCAGAGAATTTCTTTATCTCCTGCATCCCAGTAATCTAGGCGTCTTCGTGTTTCTCCACTTTTTAAACATCTGGGATATAATGTTTTTTAAAATGATTGAAATCTCTTTGAACTGTAAAGGCAGAACTTAAAGTTTCTAAATACATCATTCTGATATAATCAAAGAGACAAAGTTAAAAAAAAATTCCCAAACGTTTTTTTTTTTGTTTTGTTTTTTTGTTTTTTTTGTGGGATGAATGTCAAATGATTAATCTCTTCTATTTCAACTATTCCTTTGTGCTGCTGGATGTATGTGACCTTCACCTCAAACCTTGTTAGACACTGAGTAATCTTCTGTTTTCATCACAGTTTTGATACATGTAGCACATCAAGTGTCAGGGACATTAAAGAGTCTCCAGTGTGAGATCCTCTATCATGGATCCGCTCCTTTTTTGGCTTAAATTTGTCACCAAAAAGCAAAGTGATGCACTACATTCCTTAAGAGCCATACTTTAAAACATTATCCCAGAGTGGCTTTTGCTTATCTCTGAAAGTTTTTCCAAACATTAGTCATGCCTTTTTGTGGCTTTCTTTCAATAGTTGTGTCCTTGGCCTTATCTCATGAAGCCTTCCTTGGATCAGCGTGAGCTGCAAACAGCTCTGCAGATTGATCCAGTTGCGTGTGTGTGTGTGTGTCCATCATCCTCACCAAGTTCCTGCTTAGCAACAAGCTCTGGAAGCATTTGAACAGTTTTGTGAATGTGGAATTTGACAACTTCTAGTAGCGCCTTAGTCTTTAAAATCATATTTATTAGCGACAGAATGTTTCTGTTACCTCTTATTGTCTTGACAGTTTTAAGAACATTTCGTATGCAGTTAAAATCATCATTTATTAGTAAAATTCATCTGTGAACAGTAAAAATATAATGTATGATACAGAACATTAATATTTATTTCATTAGAGCTACTGATTTAATTTAATCAAGGGTGCCAAGATTGTTTCTGTTGTACAGTTTGTGTTTTGTATTTTCTGTCTTTAGCGTACAGTGATTAATATGAAGTTGTCTTTGTTGCGCTGCCTTGGAATGACATTTAACTTTATGCTTGTGTTTTCTCCTCAGGTCTACAATGAGGTCTACTTCCAGGTAACACTGGATGATCTCTCAGCTGATGCCAAACCACGGACGGTGGTGTGTCATGCCAACTCGCCTGGCATCCTGCCTGTTCAGTGGTGCTTGAAGAACGGCTTGGCTCAGGAGAAGCCTCGGGGCTATGAGGGCCAGGACTTCGACTGGGCTGACTACCTGAAGCAGAGCGGTGCTGAAGCAGCTCCTGAAGCCTGCTTTCCTGATGTAAGAGTCGCTTCGCTCAACTATTTGCCCAAAAATATGACAAGCAGGGATTAGCCTTGGTCTTTTTTTTTTTTTTCTGAACTGGCTGTGCTTTATCTTAATGACTTGTGATCTTTAGATCTCTTCAAAAAGCTTATTTGAGTTGCCAAAGAATAATGTTTCACAGTTAGTAGCTACTAAAGATTTGAACTTAAACACGTTTTAAACCTGTTCAGTTGGGAAAACAGGATTTGGTCACTGACAGCCTGTCAGGACCAACCCAAGACTCAGCACAGAGACCTTTGTAGAGATCAGAGCCCTGAATAAATAAACACTTGTTCAAACTTTGCTCAACCACATGAGCACATTCATTATTTATGACACAAGAAAGGCAACACTCACTGGAAGCCCAGCTCACTTTAAAAGGTCTAACTTGTTCTAAGCAGCTGGTCATGTATGAGCAGTCATGTATGACTAGTATGAGTAGTCCAGCATCCTGAAACAAGCGCCAATGCAGCACAAGTGCTCATCACAGTTTCCTGTCAGAACTTTCAAAATCATTTCTGAGTTTTGTATCCTGGCAACTAAAAGCATAATTGAGGTGAATCCCCAATGATCAACTTAATCTCTGCAGAAAATTTTGATTCAGATTGGGAATCATTATCCTAATCCAAAAGATAATCTTTTTGCCCGATTGCCAACCTCCGCCTACACCATATCATATTAGACATCATAAATATTAGTAAGAAATTATTCATTTGATTTAATCCATTTAGACCAAGAGCAAGAGTTATGTGCTTTTATATTTCAATTAAATACTTTAAAGTGATTGTTTAATTTCCTTTTGAGGATGAAGAAAGTAGTATTGAAATTAATTTTAAGTAATTAAAGTCTGATCCATCACATAAAGGGTAAAGAACATTTTACAAGATAAGCTTTAATCTTTTAAAAGGTTTTGCTTATTAGATGTTGTTTATTCAGATACTGGAAAATAAAGATTTTAGTCGACAGTTATGAAGCTATAAAATTTGTTTTTTGGATGCTGTTTCCAAATAAGGTCTAGCTTTTCATTTTTAATTTTTTACATTTTTTTTAACCATGTCTTAAGTATTAGGAGGTTAAGCTTTGACTGTCAAATATAGAGCTGAATTTAAGGCAGAATTTTAATAAGATATTCTCAACAACATGTCAAATAAAAATGAAGAATACAGTATACCCATAAAAAAATGCAAAGTAAAACAATGAAGTATTATGAAAAGAGGTTCTTAAAACAAAAGAACAGAATAAAAACACTTTTATTTATCCCCTAGATGAGGAAATGTGTAATAATAAATGTTATATGTAATCTAAACCAACTTTTTTAATTGATCATTTACATCATAATCACCGTTTTAAATGTCAGAATGTAATGTCTATATCTTGTTATAAGCAAGAATATTTGGAAGGTTTTGTTGCTGATTTTACTTCTTCTTTCTTACAAAGTGTAGCAGGCAATATAATTGATTAAAGAAACCTTCAAGGGAAATACAAGAATTAAAACAGTTGGAGTTGTTGTAATCCAAGACTAACTTTAATTTACTCTGCTGCATTCTCTGTTCCACTCCTTTCCTCCTCTGGATGTGTGTGTGTGTGTGTGTGTGTGTGTGTGTGTGTGTGTGTGTGTGTGTGTGTGTGTGTCTGTGTGTCTCCAGACGTGGCAGAACCGAGGCTTTTCCAAGGACATGTGGCTGGAGGCAGTGAACCCTCACGGGCCGGCCGAGGTGTGTGTGGCTCAGATCACACAGATCAGAGGACGCCTGCTGTGGCTGCGATTGGAAGGTACTGACTCTGCTATATGTGTGTGTGTGTGTGTGTGTGTGTATAACATGTCTGTGGACGCCTAATCCACAAATATACACACACTATCTAAACCTTAAAAAAAAGGAAAATAAGGTCTACGTATGTGTGTGTGACGAGTTTCCTCCCTATTTGTGTCCTCTCTGCTGTCTACCTGTCTCCAGGTGTGGCTAAGCCCTTGTCAGAGTGCATTGTGGACGTAGAATCCATGGACATCTTCCCTGTTGGCTGGTGTGAAGCCAACACTTACCCGCTCACCACTCCGCTCAAACCTGTCTGTATGTACATGCACAATTATATTACTATAGTTGGGATGCGATGCCGTATTTAACGGGGTTTTGGGGTTAAAAAATTAATCCAGGGTCCTCTAATTTTTGTCTGCAGGTCGGAAACAAAAGAAGATAGCTGTGGTCCAGCCAGAAAAAAAGTAAGAGGCACACATGAAAACCCATCACAGGAGTGTGACTGATGTGCCAGAGTTTCAGTGGGGCTACCAAAAACATGAAGATATCCTGCAGACAAAATCCAGTTTCCTTTCCCAAATTTAAAGTCTCTTTCAATAGATATGAGAAGAAATAAATGACAGTTGGTTTGATGAATCAGAATTCACTGTAAGTCGTCCCTCACAGCCCCCTCACTGAATGTTCACACAGTTCACAAATCACATATATTCTCTGCAGCGAAGGACATCATGTAGAGTACATCACTCACCTGCAGGTTACGTTAGGTGGCAGTGATTTTCTAAACAGTTTACCATCTAAACATCAAAAATTATCGTTACCTGCGGAAGTGCTGAGTGAAACAGAATGGCCGTTCAATTTAAAAGTGACCGTTAAAAGTGCTGCCTGCCTTTTCTCTCCGGCACTAATAAAACATTCCTCTGCATGTTTTTCAAGTGTGAATAATAGTTAAATGGAATCTGACAGTGAGACGTTGGCCACATGCATTGTGCAGCTGACAAATCATCTAACTACAGCTGTCATCTCTTTCATGTACGTGTCCAGGAATGTTTTTTCTTTCCTGTCATTTTGTCTCCTGCCATTTTTACCTGTGTACCAAAAAAAATAAAATAAAAAAATCATCTTCAAGGTCTCCCTTACTTCTGTCACTCAAAAGCGTTAATTGAAATAGTGCCTTTTTAGAGCAGAAATTGCTTTCCATGGCCACTGATTGATTTTATTGACAAATGACACATTGGCCCATTTGCTGGTGAGCGCAGCCCCAGGAGAACAAGGGGGGGGTATTGGTTAGAGAGAGTGAGAAATATGAAGTCTTCTTTGTTGGCCCTCTCATCTAACCACTAACTCCTTTTAATGAATACGCCCACATAACCCCCTCTACTGTTTTGTTCTCCTGCTTCTTTGTAATTTGCTACTAAATCTGACTTCTACTGTGGTTGCTGTCGTGTAGACTCATCAACTGCATAAGCCAATGCTCTGCTTTTTTCTGTTGTTTCTGTTTTGATTAGATCAGTTGAATAATTTTATTGATTATTGTGACTGGACTGAGGACGTTTTCTTGCAGGTTGGCTCCATCCCAGCCAGATGACATGACTCCTGTGAACTACTGGCAGCCCATTCCCATGGATCCAGGTAATCAAAACCATTGCAATTAATGTTAATGAGCTGATATGATGAGAGGTAAGAGGAAACCCGCTCTTCAGATACTCTTTCTTTTACTCATTTACATAAGTCCTTACAGAAGCCCTTTAAAAGAAGCCATGAAACTATCCATTGCTGCGCTGAGGCCTCAATTAATTAACTGAGAATATCCCTTAGAAATTCACTTTTATACTGTGTGTTTAAAGGCCTCTGTGTTTTCTTAACTCCAAATTACAAAATACTTTCCTTTTTTAATTGATATACTTTATGCAATCTCAGCTATGCAGTTTATGCCTACGTGAATTATCAAGTATTGCTAAATATCAAGTTTCACTAGTAGAATGTGCAGCCAGGTCATTTGGAGTTGAAATTTTTGGGTGAGGTTTTACTTTTTTGACCTCCATCATTCAGCATACAGCAGTCACAGATGTTCACTGGGTCATCTTTGCTGCAGTAACATCTCAGGTTAGTTACATCACAGCCCAAAGTCTCTCGCATATGTTCAAGGTTTTATGCAGTCTTTCATGATGTACAGGCATTGAAACAAAGAAAGGTTAACAGATTTGTCGACTGACAAGCGTGTTGTGTCAGTTCAAATCTGGTGTATCAAAATTTAAATGCTCAGCAGCTTTTTCCTGTTTTGCCAGTTCACCCCTGAGAGTTGGTCTACTTTTGTTTCTAGTGCCAGTTCTAGAACCAGTAGGACCGTGATTACACTGTGGGCACTTGAAGAGAGACGCTGTGAGCTATGAGTAAAACAAGCATCTTGTAAACTAATTAACGACAAATAAAAAGAAATATTCACAGACAAATCAATTATTGCTTGTTGGGGTACCACAGCATATATGTTAAGCATTAAATCACCGGATTCCCAAGTCATGTTCTCATTTGTTTGTGGATATTTCTTTTTATTTCAGAATGCATGAGCTGACATCAATTAGGGCTATAACATAATTTCCACACAATTTCAAAGCAAACAAAAAAAAAAAGTAAAATAAAAAAAAAAATGGCAAAATAAAAATAAGATTTAGACCATTTGGATTCTGAACTACAAGATTACTGGTGTCCTTCACGGAAATCACATTAACTCAGGGTCATTGGTTTTGTATCCTTAATATTTTCTGTCTGGTGTCTGTTCATATTTGTTCCAAGCTGACAGAAACTTCCTTCAAATTAGTAAGAAGACATGTTCTAATATTGTGCTTGGTAAAATGCACTGGAGCATAATTGTGACTGAGCAAGCTGCTGAAAAGCCTCTAAAAATTGCACTGGGTATCTGAGAAAGTGTGGATGTGGTGTTAAAGTGCCGTGAATGTGAAGGATATCAGTGTGATGACAGCATCACCAGAAATCCATCTGAGGCCTCATCCATTTTCCTCTGCCAGGGGTACATCAGCTCCAACAGACTGACAGCTGTTAAAACCTTTTATCTGGATACTGCGTGTCCAGATTTTGTCTTTGCTCGGTAGGTTGGCAGTGGATATTTTTTTGACATCCAAGGTAATATTCTGACTGTATCATATTCTAAATCATGCTGTATTCTGATTATGGTGTTCACATGAGTTGATGGTATTATATTATATACGTTTCATTCTATACCTTTCATATTGACATATTACAGAGTATCCACTGACTTGGCCACTTATACTTACATTATGACCCCCTAGGTCACACCATAATTGTCCTCCACAGATATCCAGTATATATAAGAGGCTGCTGCTTTATCCCTGATTCTACCTTTTGTACTTATGGGTGTTTTTCAGTCTTGGAAAAGCCTCAACTTCAAATTGCCACACTTCTGCCTTTACAACACATGCCAACATACAGAGGTGTAAACAACTGTGATAACAGAACTAGTCCTTCCTGCTTGCTGCCCAGTTACGCTGCAAACCATTACATTTAACATATGTAGGTGTTATGGCTGAGAGTTGGAAAGTAGCTGGAAAAGGTAGTTTGGATGGTCTTTACAGCTGAACAGAGCAATAGCTAACATATAATTGTAACATATACGTAACTCAAAGTAATTAAAAGATACACAGAGATACAAAAAAGACAACAACTAATGGTTTTGTTACAATAACTATCTATAATACATAAGCGTACTAGTGATATGGTTTCCTGTGGCCTTCCAACATGCGTGCATTAGGTTAAATTGTTTAGACAGTTCAAGATGCCCAGATTCTTGGGCTGAAAAACACCTATAAATAATAATTCCATTACTGTGCTTGACAGTTTGCATGAGGTGTTTGATATGTTATGTTTGACTAAATGTATTGTAGTGAAAAATCAGCAAATATTTCAAATTATTTATTATTCTTTCCAAAGGATGTTGTTCCAGAGATCTTGTGATTTATTCAAATGCAACTTTGTCAAAAAAAAAAAAAAAGACATCATGGGACATATTTGCAAAGGAGAGACTTCTCTTCAAAATAAACAATACATATCATTAACTTTAACATGCTAACTGAGATAGCTAGCTCTTTGGCATTTGCAGTTTCTCTGGAAAATGCATTTATTGTAAATTTCTTAGGACATTCACTCCGAGGAAGATTTGCAGTTGCCTTGAATGTTTCCACATTTTTGGACAACTGCCTTAAAACCATTCCCAGACTGATGGACAGCAGCACTTGCTTCTCAAAGATCACTTTTGATGTCTTACCTCCTTGGCATTGTGTTAAGCTGTACCTGAGAATTTCAAACAAGCAAACCTCCAGAATCTCTGCTTTATAAGCTGCAATCACAATCACGATGATTAAGTAATGAAGTACATTTGATTAGATACAGCTGACTGGTACCTATGCTCTGATTTCTCACATTAAGATTGTAAGATTGAATTGCCTCTTTATTGTTAAATAGATAATGACACATAAATATGTCATGTTGTTGTTCAACTGAGGTTTCATTTATCTTCACTTAAGACTTGGTAAGGATTAGATGCATGCTCTGACACATAAAACCTTAGCATTTAAAGAAAGTCTGCTTTCTTTTTCACATGACTGTACATTATGCTTTGTCACAGACAAATGCGCAAATCGATTTTGTAGCTAAGTATTCGTGTCATGTGCAATTCTACTGCAATAACATGCACTTGTGTTTCACACACATTTTCACACGTCTGTGAGTCCGGGCTTCAAAAAGTGAAGAGTGTGTTTCTGGAGAAATAAATCATTTCAGCACAGCTGCAGTCTGTTGCTCTATCTATCCTCAGATAAGCCTTCTCAAATCTCCCTGCAACCATCATATGGCCTTGCAGCTTTCACAGCCTGGCTGCCTCTCAAAGCGTTCAAGTTTGACTGTCTTTGTGTGACGGCATGTGTTAGCCCTTGTGTTTAAAAGAATGTGGTCTGCACATAATGCTTCATAGCAAATGTTGGTTTGAAAGAATGTATTAGTGTGAGTGAGTGTGGATATGGGTGTAACTAGTACCTTCTTATACAAGAAAAAAATCTGTTCTTTTGCTTTTACATTTTTTGTAAATAAGAACTTTACATGTGATTTTTTAATTCAAATACACTTGTTTCTTTCCCTAGATAATGACATAGGAGTCACTTCACTTATTTTTGACCAAAATCCTAGAATCTTGTCTAAAATTTGAAAGTGCAGAAACATCACTGCAAAGTTTGTGAGCAGTTAGGTTGTTAAAAGGACAAAACTTTAGTCAAATTCCAGTGTTTCTAGCCACGTGACTTAGCTGGTCCAGTTAAAAAAAAAAGAAAAAGAAAAAAGAGCTACAGGTGAAAGTGCAACCAGATTGTAGAAAGTGTGGAAAAGTCAGAACCACATGTGAAGAAAGACATTGTTGCAGGTCAGAGACGCAAATGTAGTTTATAATATATACATGGCAAATGTTTCCAAAACCAAAAAAAGTCTAAATACAATTCTTTTGAGGCAGTGACATGCGAAATTCTGAATAAGTGAACTGTAGACTGTTGAGTTCAGGTTGGAAAGAGAAATATTTTGGGTGAGTGGGAGTGGACATACTAACGTTAGCACTTTAAGAACTAACTAAAATCACTGACTGGGAGGCATCTTGTTAAAGATGGCAGCGTTAGTTTCAGTCCTGCCAAGACAAATAAACAAATATCAACTTGTAAACACATTTTCCTCACAGAAAAAACAAGTAATGGGAAGTCAAATGTTTCATACATGTGCGAGTATAAATATCTGTTTAACCCCCAACTGGCAAATTTCACATATTGTAGGAGTGGGGAAGAATGTCAGCATTGATAATATCAACTGCGTACACACTAACTCATGAATGCATTTAAGATAAGATAAAGGAAATTATTGGGCAGCAGCAGCAGGTTTTTTTTGCATGTACAGTATCAGTGAGCATATACTGACCATTACCTGCTCAGCAGAGAGTTCCTATGGTTTGGGGGAGCCTAAGCTCTTCCAACACTCATACACAGTCACACTTTGACAAGTGCAACATGGCCCATTCACACACTTTCAGGAATGTGGATTAACAAGCTTTCAAAATCATGTTACATTATTTATTTGGATGTGCAAGGCTTGTTTTACTGAGGGGAAAGAAGGATCATGAAAATAAGAAAACCTAGAACTATCAATGACAAAACTGATAAAAACAACTAGATTTCTCTGTCATTTGGAGGAATTTACAGAGTGTGAGCATTAATGCATTAAAGGAGAGAACTCTGAAGAGATCTAATGGACCACACCTATTCAACATTACCATAAACACCGTGCTGATGATGGAAATAGACTGCATGTTAAGTTTGTTTACTATATGTCACGTTAGGTGATCATGAGGTTTTAAATTTCTGTCGTGACTTGGCCAAGACTTCTTCACTTTATTGTCTTTAACAGCCTTAATAAGAGAGGGGAGATGTCTGATGCACCAATCCTCTATATTAAAAGGATACGGTTGCAATGTCAGACCTCTCCAACAAACCACATCGCACAACAGGCCCAGTGATCACAACAAAGCACATTAAACTGGATTAGATATGGTTATGCATTCAGAAATAAGAAGATTACATTAAAACTTGCTTTAACCTGCATCAGTCACAACATGACAGATGCCTTGCAGAATAATTTCAATTCTGTTTTTAGGTCTTATAACACAAAACACATGAAAGAAGAAGGGAATGTCACAGATCAGCATAAAGTCACAAGTCTTATCGCCTCCCTTATTTAACCACCATGAGGCTATTTTGTTCCTTCCCACAGGTGTTAGGAGCTAATGCTGCTGGTCATGTGACTGTCGATTGGCTTTGCTCTGTCAGGATGCCGCAGAATCTTCAGAGCTGCGAACAACCAGCCCCTCTTGCCTTCATCCGAGTCTGTGAGATCAGTGTTAACATCTCACACAGGACAGCCGTGCAACAGCACGAGCTGCTCAAAGAAAAATAGGAGAGGCAAAGATTGAAAAACACATCCACTGCACTTGCATACTGGGCCTGACCACAACATCTAAGCTGGAGCTGCTTTTATGCTTGGAACTTTTGAACCATGTGCTCAGTTTTCAGTCGAGGTGCTGCTGAATTTTGCAGATTTTTGCAGGCTCTCAACTACAGCAATTTAAACATTTTTCAATTATATATATAATTCATAAATTGAGTCTTGTGTCTAATGATATTGTAAAAATTCTGATGGTCAAGACATTTCTCATTTTTTATTACATAAGTCTGAAATATTGAGATTACTGCCTAGTTAGTAATCATGTATAAATCTGAAAAGGTCAAGGATGGAGTAGGCATTGTTCCAAGAATTACCAACTGTAAATCAAGTGTATCAAAAAACTCTGAAGCCTCAAGATGAACCCAAATAATGGACGCTGGGTGATTTTCTTTGAATTACGTTATTCAGGGATGATGGTTAGGTATAATGCATAATGGTTGTAAGTCCTGTCTCATAGCCAATCAGAACTACACTTTTAGAGCTGTATTTTAACAGATGTGCTACTCTATGCACAAGTAACTCCTAGTGTTTAGTGTATTTAGTAGTATTTGCATGTTTATTAAGATAATGTATTGCATGTACCTAGACTGCCTTGCGATGGACAGGTTACTTGTCTGGTGTGCACTCAACAAACATCTGGACTAGGCTCCAGCAGACCCCCATGACCCTGACTAGGATTGACTGTATACTGTCATAACGTCACATATTTTCATTGATAGGTGGTACGATGTTGTGGTGGTTAGCTCTAAGCGCGTTCCCACTAACGGGAGTTCTGAGTAGTATTCTAAGTCATCATTTCTCATCCACCATTATGCATTACGTAAACAGCAAACAGAAATGCTACAATCATCTTTACCTTCTCTAATTTTTTTTTCACATTACTTGAGTTTGTTTTTCTTCTTGTATTTTAGTCGACATCTTCTTCTTTTCTCTTTTGGCGGCTGACAAAGAACGGAAGTGGCGCACTACCGCCGCCGTATGGTTTGGAATGGTATTGTAAATGCAGTCGGCCCTGCCACTGTGAGTGGAGACATGACGCCTGAAAGGACTAATGAGGAGGTCAGCCCTGATAAAATTACAGCCTACTAGTTTCACCCCGGATACGTACCTTCTGTTACTTCACAGCAAGAGTTCCTGGAACCTTGGCCCGGTTCTTTCAGTGTCAATTGTGCATGCTTCCTCTGTGCCAGGAACTCCAGCTTCCACCTGTGGTGCAGAAAACTGCATGTTAGAAAACATCACGGACAGCCCTGATCATCCTCTACACAACACAATGATTCGTGTCTTCAGTAGAGGATTCTTCATTTTCTCTGCAACACAGAGGGCTACAGGAGACCCTTCCTACAGCTACTGCAAGAACTGAATTTCCCTTCTGGGATAATAAAGTCTTTTTTGAATGATAAAGATTTTTGACTTGACTAACCTCTCACTTCATAGCAGCCTTGAAATCAAGGGGTTGTAGAATCACACAAATATTTTCACTCACAATTCTGATGATACTGAAAATAATTTTCATATCTGCTTGAAAGTCCTGTCCTAAATACGACACATGTGGATGTATATAGTGAGGCAGCCACCAGGGGGGAGATCTGAGTCTGCTTCTCAAAGTTCTGCAGCCCGCAGTCAGCTGCTGATGTATTCCAAAGAGAAAGAGCATGTCAGAAAATGTGTCCTGTTAAACGTTTTGGGGCTGGAGTGAAAACTACAAGTGCTGTCTTGTGTTCAAATAGCAGACCACACACCTCGCGGTGCCCGCAGGTTTGTGTAGTGCCTTTCCATCTCTGCTGGTAATGGCAACCTCAACTAATTAACCACAGGTATTTAATTTGAGCAGAGAGACTTGAACCCACCTCCTAAATGTCCCTGGAGGGACTGAGGATCGGGTGAGGGGGCATGGCAGAAAAAACAAAACAAAAAAAACAAAACAGGATTTGGGTTCAGAAAGCCAGGGCAGAGGTTTGGGCCAGAGCACCTGTCACACACAGCCTGTGAGCAGTGAATGCCACTGATGAGCAGGGAAAGGTCAGCTCCGACCACACCAGGCCTGTTTGGATCTCTGGCACGAAGCCAGGAGGGATTGTTGGACACCTGTCAATCAGTTCAGGGAAGGAAACAATCTGGACATGGCTGCTGTGTCTCGGCAGTAAGACAGTTTAGCTGGACCGAGGAAAGCTCATGACATTCTCGCAGAAACCGCTGTAACACGATAATGAACTGACAATATTACACCACCAATGAGCAACATTTTGCACACTTTTTGCACACTACGCTACTTCATGACACCAGTATGAGTCATGAAGTATGAAATAAGTTCTTCAGTCTTGAAAACACTTGTCATACCAACACTAACGGTGTTTGTATTAGATAGATGAAGTACAGAAACTCCATGTATGATGATGATGATGATGATTGGATCACAACATATCTGGATCAAAACTGATTCAGAATTTCCAACAAGGCTCAGAAAAGAAACTTAATTGTTAAAAAAACCGAGCACAAACCACTCCGTTTAACAGTCTCTTCACCTTTTGAAGGCTGCTATAACAGATGATGCTGGAAGAAAATGCTTCCTTCTAAAGCTTCCAGAAGCAGGTAGGAGGGATGAAGGTGGGGTAAGTTGTGGGATTTCTTTTTTTTTTTGACATACCCTATCTCAACTGAAAAAGCGTATATGCATGGAGGACATTTTACAGAGCAAACATCCAAAAAGTAGTAGAAATAAAATGAAAGGCACACGTGTTTTAATTAAAATGTCTGATGATAGTAGGAATATAGCACAATGAGAAAAATGTTGCCCAGCAGGAGAAGCATGTTTGTATTTAATTTCTGGAGGTAATGTCTCTTGATCGTGACTTGTTTCAAATTTGGAAAAAATATTTCTGTCCCTCTAAATTAAAGATGCTCAGGTGTGAATTCCCAACTAAAACTGAATTATTATCATTGTTTCAATTTCTTAAGACCTTTTACAAAGACAATGTGCTATTGTCTTCCAATACCGACACAGGTGTTGGTCTGTGTGTGATATGATAGTGATTGATTCTCACTGGGGAGGTCTCAGTCCTGTTCAGGCTGCTGGCTAAGCTCTCCTTTAGGAAATGGCATTAGTTCAGGGAAAAGATGGGTGTCCTGTGAAACCTGCGCTGATCCTGTCTGGGACTAACCCCCGACCTCATGTCTCCCAGGACGAGAGGCGGTGGGGTTGTGTTGAGGAGGGATAAGAGAGTGAGAAGGACACCAAGATGATTGAATTTTGTTTTTTGGTTCAAGGAGGGGGTTTGGGGATTTAGAAAGAAATCAAAACCCCTCCTCTGCCTTCTCTTCTTCCCTCTGTCATCCACAGCACCTCGCAGCTGTCCCTTTTCCCTCTAATTTTTCTCTGTCAGATTTCAGCCTATAATTAGCAGAAAGACCTCAGTGACTCTCCACACATGTGAGTGTGTGCCTGGGCAGCCCAGAACTAATGGTCTAAATCCACACTCACTCTCTCTCTCTCCCACACACACACATACACACACACACTCCCCTCCAAACCTCCAGATTACAAGAGTGACAGGTTCATATGTAGAGACTTCAAGCTAAACTTCGTTCTCACTGACCGTGCAGCCTTAAAGGGCAAGCCCGCCGGGGTCTCCTCCACAGTGCCAAGGGGCATCTTTAAACCCCCGCAGAGTCCTTCCTCCTGCTTCACATTCCTGTCATGGCATGGAGCCCCCCACCTGCTGCCCGCATCGCATTTAAAGACCTGTTTTATAGAACCGGCTGAGATTCAGGGTCTGTGAAGTTACAAAGAAAAAGCAGGGGCCACCAAGAGTGCGCTAGCCATGACTTCACTGGGAACAGGGTAGCAGGAAACTCTGAGACCTTTTCCATTACATCCCACCTGAGTCCATCTGTGTCGAGCAGTGACTTGTGTATTTAAATTACAAGGTTGTGTCTTGTTGCTGTCCATCATGAGCTGAGGTGTACAGTATTACCAGTATTACTTCTGCTGGTGTCACTGAGCAGAGCAGGTCCATCTGTGGGTCTTCCCAGAAATCAGTGGGCCAACTTTAAATATTACACCTTCTTAAGAGGAGTCAAGAAATCTGATTGGATATCATTTTTGTTGCAATTCTTTTAACACAAAGCTGTTAAATGCCACTTGAGTGGTCCCTGTTGTTCTTTAAATATATTCCATCAAGTACACAATTTTATGTTTACATTTACAATTTCTCTTTGAAGATACTTAATATCTAAGTAATCAAAAGATTTTTGGAGAACCAGTTACAACTTTAAGACTTCTCAAGCAAAACATTGGAATCCAGCCTGGTCAGTTCAACTTAACTGAAAACACCAGTGTAGAAATCGAAGGCCTTTGATGTGTAATAATGCATCTTAATACTCGGATCTGTTATCGCAGTGCATTAAATGAGCTTTTAGTCAAAGCAGGACATTGGAGAAGCACATTGGAGTGAAATCTGGAGAGGCCAGGGATTTACAAATTAATTCAGGGAGCTGAGAATCAGGATGGATGCTGGATACCTATATACGTATGTCACTCACAAGCTTTCAGGAGAAAAACAAAATGCTAGGCATTTCATTTTCTTTGGGTTTCTTTTCCTGAGCAATATGGCTTTTCTAACACAATTGGAATGGGAAGTTTTGAGATAAAAGGAAATATTTGCTGGAAAGCACCCATAAAATTAGCCAGTGTTCTTTGTACTTCAGTACACCTTTGCTTTGCTTCAGTTTCAGCTGAAAAACAAAATTTCAAAACCTTTTCATTAGACTCAGTGTAAGTAATTGTATTAATATGTGGAATAAATCATGAACAGTTTCAGATATTTTCCATTAAACTATACAAAACCTATAAAAATACCCACAAAACTACCTTTTTTTCCCCTTTTTGCTGCTTTTATTAGTGTGCAGATAGCAATAAGGGATCTTAATATGTAATATACATCAGAACTATCATGATGCAGCAGCTTAAAAAGGGTTTCACTTTGCTTCTGAAAAGTGGAGAGCAAGTGAAAATAATACTCAAAAAGTAGTTCTGGGCGATATAATTACATTTAACTGGAGCATCTTCAACCCAAACCCTGGTTTGCATGGCACGAATGATCAAATGCAGTCATTAAAGATCGAGTGCTCTTTGCTGAGAAACGTCTCACACAAAATGAGCAGCTACTCCTCAGGAATCGTTCTTCGGCAGTGACCACATACAAAGGGAGTGCAGCATATTTTTTAATGGAAGTGAAAGGAGGTCTGTGCAAAATCACAACAGCCTGAAATCCAAGCATAACTATTTCCAGCGTAATACCAAAGCATAAGTCAGCGTGCAAAATTAAACAAATGCTGCCCCACATTTCGGACGCTGTAATATTTCCGAGGAAACACAACACTCATCCTAGAGTAAACCATGTCGTTAAAGGTATTACAAAGTCATTCTTTTCCCCCTTTTTCTCACACTTCATTTGGGCATTACTGTAGTTTACAGAGGCTTTCTAAGGTTATGGTGGATTTGCGTGGTTTATCAAGTTTTCTTGGCTTTTCTCCCTTAAACCGCACAACACTAAATCACAAATTTGTCTAAACAGATGCTGGCTTTACCCACCATTATGTACAAATTATACCTTTTATAGCACCTTTTCAGTTTTTGAGAAGTTGTGATTAATGAGCACTCATAGGATGCGCACAAATGTATAGTATGTCCTTACACTCTTAAACCAAAGTGATCATTCACTGAGAGACTTTCCATAAACAAAGTTCTTCCCCGATACTTTGATTCCTCACAACTCAAAGCTATAATTTACTTAGAACAATGCTGCAGAAACACAACTGACCAGAGGAAGTGGGGAAAATATAATCCAGGCAATGATCAATAATTCAAAAGAAGTTTGTGAAAAATAATACGATAAAAGCATTAAGTCGGTGCAGCTTGATTGACACGTTCATGTGGAGGAGATCTGTACCATAGCAACATAACTCTGGTTGCTAGGAATAACACAAGCAGATGGATGGATCGTCTGATTTTCCGCAGTGATTGAAAGTAAGACAGCATCTGCTAGTGTGTTTATTTGTGTGCGTCAGCCTGCGAGCATCTCTTACATCTGAGTGTGAGGGCCTATATGGCTATGTGTATGTGTGTGGACCTTTGCCTCCCTGTGCCTAGACTTTTGGCACAGGGAAAAAGTATTAGATTCAGGGGACAAATAATTAAGTGACATCAGCTGGTGAGGCCTGGCGAAAGGTTGCCGCTACAAATATAACCACTTTTTTCTCAATAAATCGTTAGAGGTGTAAGCAGAGGCCTCTGGATTGACAGAAAACACTGTCTGGCATCCACTACAGCCCTGATTAATGTGACAGAGAGGTCTTTCAAGTGTGCACTGAAATAGAACATCAAACGGTTTGGACAACAGCAAAACAACGTTGTCTCAACCACCCAGACCGCCTGATACTGTAACTGGAGAATTTGTCTGGTGTCCTGCCACTTTGAAGGACACAAGGAGTCCTACAATATGTTAAGTTTTTACCAAGCAAATATTTTCCCACAAAGTTTGTTTGTTTGACTGTTTTTATAGAAATACAAAATAACCCTTTTTGTTTGTTTTCTGTTTAATTGTAGTAACAGATGCAGATCAGAGATTCCATATAGTGTGAGAAGTTTTTTTTTTAGAGTTATGTAAAAAACAATGTGCGCCATCTTTCAGTTCTAATGTTTTCAACCTCAGGAAGAAAACAAAACAAAACAAAACAAAAAAAGTCTGATCCTTATGTGGTCTTTAAATTAGGTGAATGCACCTTTAGAATAAAATCTGACGTACTCTACAATATTTTGATATACTCATACAATATTTTGATATTAACTGAATAAAACCTAAGTCAAAATCCAATATGAGTTTGTAAAAAAAAAAAAAAGCATACAAGCATTCACTAGATTCACATTTAGTAGTGATAACTTGATGGAAATTCCCTTTTTCTTATCACATTAATGTTCTCATGCTGGATGCACTGACAATATTTGTTGGCTTTTTTTTTTATGCACAGCTCTCTTTATGTGTCGCCACAGTATTTCAGTCAGGTTGAACTCCTGGCTGTGACTGAGCCACGGCAGCACCTTGAGCCTTTTCTTTTTCAGACATTCAGTTTTGCAGTCATGCTTGGGATCATTGTCCTATCGAATCACCAAAATCAAACTTTTCTTCTTTTTTTTTTTTAGATTTAAAAATGGCCGTGGATGAAACCCGTCTGATGGATAATGGCAACGAATTCCATAATTTGGCAGCAGCAAGAGCAAACATTTTATCCACCATGTGCCTCCACTGTGCCCTCAGGTACATCCAGGAGCAGCTAGTCAGCTGATCTGAGTGAAGGAGAGTGAAGGATGCTGCAAATGCAGCAGCTCAGAAAGGTAGGGCAGGGCAAGACAATTTAAAGATTTAAAATCTCTAAAATGAACCCTAAGGCGGACAGGCAATGCAGTGAGGATAAAACAGGAATAATGTACTCTCCCTTACAATAATCCATAAAATTCAGCTGAAAAAAAAGCTTGATTTCACCTCTGCACTGATCGCACTGTCCAGTCTAAAATCCTCATCCAGCCTAAAACCCAGGTTTGTGACAATCTGCTTCTCATACTGTCTTTAGGGGCCTAAGTCTACAGGAGAGAATCCATTGATGACATCGGGGCTACAAACAATCACTTCTGTCTTTTTACTGTTAAAATCCAAGACGTTTAGAGCCTTACAAGCTGTCAGTTCCTCAAGGCAGTTAACGCTTGAGTGGAATAGGCATTCTCCCACTTTAGGGGCACATAGGCCTGAGTGTTGTCTGCGTAGCAATGAAAAGATATTTTGTGCTTTCTGAAAATGAAGCCAACAGTAAATACAATGAAAATAGCAGAGCCCCTAGCATTGAGCCCTGAGGGACGCCACATGATGAAAGCACAGAGGAGGACTTGAATTTGCTAAGACCAACACCGAAAGATTCTGGTATGATCTGAAACACACATGCCTACATAATGCTTTAAACAAAATAATAAAATAGGGTCATCCACTGTGTCAAAGGCAGCTTTTAAGTCTAAAAGAACTAGTATTACGTAGCCAGGAGGATGTCATTAAAAACCCTCAACAGTGCAGACTCTGGGGTACGAAGAGCATAAAACCAGACTGAAAAACCTTGAGGATATTATTATTTTTTTTATCTAAAAAGGCTTTCAGTTGACCATACACAAAGTCGTCAGAATGTCCAGTCGTGGTGGTCTGTAAAAACGTTGTTTGGAAATGTCCTTTTAGCCAACATTTAGGAACATTTGCCCCTCTAGAATCAGTGACTCTCTTTATTGGTATTGTGTCAACTCTAACGTGAAAGCTCCAAACCAGTAACCTCTCAAAACGTCTACTTGATAGAAGTGCTCACACCTGCCAGTATCAATCCGGCTCATTTGATTAGGCAGCTCCCATCCACTTACTGCATATGATTTTCCGCTTTTCTTTCTACAGCTTACATGTTCTAAGTGATGATGTAAATGATAAAAATGGTCACATTCACCTGCAAAGTGACATCACTTATAAAGAGAAAGAAAGGTGTTTTTTTTAGTTTTAATATTTTGTTATTATTTTGCTGTAATTGTGTGACTATTATTCCTATAAAGATTGTTTTTGGGATATTAAACCAACATCAAACCACTGCCATTAAAGTAAAGCTTAGCTTTTCTTTCAAAATATCATATCAATTAGTCAAAGGAAGCAAGCTAAACTAAAAAGGCTTTGGCCCATTACAGCATCTTTTCATATCTGTTATATTACCAAGTCACAAAATTAATGTTTTGTCTGTGTGCTGATATATGCTTGTCTAGTAAGTGACGTTTATTGGTAATAAAGGTTGGTCTATGCATATGGTAGGAATGCTGCTAAAGTGGGCTGTTAGACCTACTGTAATACACGTGTGAAGACTGTCAGTAAACACCTCAGTGTTTTAGGGTGTTGAGCGACAGTCCCAAGGTGGTCTGGGCTCAAGTCAAAAACAGCATGATATGCAGCTCATGCACCTATGTCAGCAGTGCTGGCACCAGAGTCACCAAGGACTGGCAACCCAGTTTTTCAGTCTGGTGCGTTGGCGCTGAACCCTTTGCATATCTGCGGCTTTGAGCTTTCTGCTGTCATAAAATTAGCACCTTTCTACAAAGATAGAGTGATGTTTGGCGAGGAAGAGGCCGGTGTGATGGGAGATATTTTGGCAACTGACAGTGCAGTGCTTCATAACAAAGCAGATGATATTTTTTGCTTTTATTGACCTGTCAGTTCTTATCATAGACTTTCTCAGTAAAACACTATACAGGCATGAGATGAGTGAGTCCCTGGAAAGATGAACAGGACAGCGATGGCGGCAGAATCTGACTGTAGACGTGGAAAAACCTATTCAGTATACAAGGGTGAAAAGGAAGAGTCTGTCCTCAAACAGTAAGGATAGATTTAATTCAGAGTTGGATAGTTTTTTTTGGGCTAAATATAGGCAACTACTGGAAGCTCTACTGAATTACTCTTTGTGAGCATTTTCCAATCGTATCAACTCAAGGCCTTTTCTTATCCGTTTCAGAAATGCATCCATCATCCAGGTAGAGTTTTGCCAGGGTCAGTCTTTTTTTTTTTTTTTCAGGAACATAAAGAAAACAACACATGTTTTTACTCACGAAACACTGTTGTGATTCATAAAATACAATTTCTGCTCGCATATCAAAACTCGGATCAGATTGTGCACACACACAGAGACACATGCAAACAGCCGGTCACAAACGGGTTGTGCTCTGTAAACAAGGCACGAGTCCTGACAACTTTGCACACAAAGTTGAGCTCAATTTTAGCCTCCAAAGTAAACTATGATTCCTGGTCCAGCTCTTGGCCCTCACAAAGGCCCAGTGTAGTTATCACTTAAAGTGTGAACGGACTGCTCTCTCTACTTTTTTATAAACAATGTAGGTGGCCAAGAAAAACATCATAATTCCATTTATTTAGTTTGAAAAAGATGTAATCTCTGGCGCTGGATATCTCTCTGTGTATCTTTGGCCAAAACAGGGTGAACTTCGGTGCTGCACATTTTTACAAGCCTCCCCCCACATGCCAGCTCTCTTATTCCTCAACACTTTTATTTGATTTTCACATTCCTACGCTGTGGCTCGCTGAGACTGGGGGCAGCGGTGCTCGCCTAAGGGTTAGAGAAGCAGGCACTGGACCCAAATGTTGGTGGATAACAGCGGGATGGAGAGAATGAAGGAGTGCATGAATGCAGTAGCTTGGAGGCAACAGAGGAATACTGTTTGATGAACTGTGTGGATTTTGGGTGTGAACGTGTAAAACTGTGTAAAGCAAGTTTTTTTTTTTTTTTTTTTTTTTTTTTAAAAAAAAACACCAGTAATCAGAGATCATGAATACTATATTTGCTTTAATTTGACTTCTTTGTCAGTTAGTGCTGCTGAGAGGTCTGTTTCTTTCTTTCCAGTTCTGATTTACGATATATTTGAATTTCCCTTCGCGGATCAATAAAGTTATATCTATCTATCTATCTAAGCTAATGGAACGTATGATTTAAAGAAGAAAAATTAAATATTGATCAAGTGAAGTCTTAAGGTTAAAATATAAGCCATGATGCGGTATTTTCAAGCAGAGTGTGTGAGACACCCAAACACTGAGAATGAGTTACTGCAGGTCGCCCTGGTGAGAGATTAATGGGTGCGGTGAAGATCTTCACTTGATCTGTCGATATCTGGAACATGCAACAGCTATCTACCAACATGCCGGGGTTCCACTCCTAATCTTAGTTTTATACGTCCATTGGCCTTTAATGTGAAAAGTCCAGCCTGCTGTAATTTGCACTCCTTTGAAACCAAGGAGTGACTCGATGACGGGAAAGACTGCACTGACCCCGTGAACGGTCTCAGCAGCGGTGTATTAAACTGCAACTGACTAGGAATGTGGTAATATAAACTTTATTGCAACCACAAGTTATCCCATCCAGAAATACGCCAAGTCAGGACAGTTAATCTTTCATCATATGAAATGCAATATAGTAATGCAAATATATTAGACGTATTCTTTTATTAAAATCACAAAAACCAAATAGTGACTTGAAACACTGTTTTCATTGACTGTCTACTTTGAAGAAATTGATGAGCTTTTTCTTACTTTACACGTGTAAAATAAATAGTATTTATACTACAATGTGCGGTGAATATGAGATATGGAAAGCCACATAAAACCACAAGCTGTATTACTATGCAGGTTTTCTATTTATGTGCTGTATGTATTGTACATATGTGCTGTACCTTGTGGTCTATCTATATCTCCATCTGGCTGAACAGGTGTAACCTTACACGCAGCCAAAGCCTTCTGGAAATGTATCCCCATAAATCAATTTAGATATAATTACAAGGCAACGCTATTCATCAGTCAGCGTGGGCTCATATCATGTTTTCTGAAATGATCATCACAGTGAGCTATTTTAACTGTCGGTGTGATCAAATCGTGAACCACTTCGGTCTTCTTTCTTTTATATGCTGTAGCCTCCAAAAGCAAATTTGCCCCATTAGTTCCCTAAATAAGTGGAGGAACAAATAAATGTACCTGCAAGAAGGTTCATGTCAACATCTTGATAGTCAACATTTTAATTTTCAATATTTGCAGATATTTAGAGCCATTCTTTTCCTATTGTATAATGGATGTTCATTCGCTGAGCAACTTTTGAAGTATTTGTTTCTCATGGAAAAAGAGATTTTAAAAATAGTACCACACACAGGAACTGAGTCTTCTGCTGAGCCCGACTATAACTTGATGTGCTTACTACAGTGCAAGCAACGGTCCTCTACAGACTCACATATACATCAGCTATAGTAGTGGTATGAATGGTTTCACGCCCTCATTTCATGAGCAGGTTCGATTCAGGCGTTATGAACAGTGTGTGGATATATCAGTGCGAAGCAGCCAACCTCATAAAGACACTGTCCAAATGAGCAAATCACACACTCATTAAATGACCATCACAAAACTATTGGTCCAGCTCCAGGGTGCTGATGGACTGAACTTGTGAGACATGTGGAATCAGGGAAAGTGCTGATTAATTAGAATCCAGCTAATTGGTGGTCATCTGGAAAAACATAACGACCTGCTGACACACAGTATGAGCAGTGTAAACTATCAGGCCCATGGCACTGTGACAGAGGGATGAGGGGCTGATGAGGGAGACAAATTCTGTATAATATTTCAATTTATGCATCGTGGGCTAGTTGAGCAGGAGCATCAAGTACATGAACCAGTATAGATGGACAAGATCTGTCCTCAGACCTGACGGGTCCTGCTGTTTAAGCTTAGGTCAAGCAGATGATGGAGTATTGACGTTGTTAGCTCACATGCTATTCATATCACTGAGCTTTACCCAAGAAACACAAGCAGGTTCCAGCTCATTTCATCAGCTATTTATATGTAAACCCAGACTAACTGTGAATTTGTGTTTACAAATCTTCTCCCACCACAATAGTGGCATTTTAAGCATTTACTTAAGAAACAAACTGTACACATGCAATGACTATTTTCTCTCAAGTGTTTTAATTTCATGGCTTGAAACTTTTTTCCTCAATAGCGTCATTTCTATGCCACACCAAGAGCTTCTGCTTCACTTGATCACTTGTCATTGCAGACCTCTGTCATAATTACTGTGTGGACAACCCAAATGCAGGAGGGCTGGAGGAATAATAACAAAAATGGTGCACACAGCAGGATGGGAGGGAAGAAGAAAAAAGAGCAGAGACATGATGACCATGCAGGAGAAAATAACCCAATATGCATGACAAAAGGATTGGCAAAGGAAAGACAAGACAATAAATGCTAACATGACCTGATGAGACAGTTGGAAACAATCAGGGAAGGTAATGAAAGGTAGAGGCAGACAGGGAGGGAAGGCCAGAAAAACACAGAATAGAGGTATCAAGAAAAAACACAAGAAAACCAAGAGTAACCAAAACCATAAATCATCACACCACCACTCTGACCACTTCCAGGTGCTCATTTATGAGTCATGCTGGATCACCTCCACTGGACAAATCAGCAACCCCTCATAATTAATTTCAATTTTGGCAAGTGGAAAAAGTCACAGGGAGCCAAATCTGGGACTTATAAAATTTTATTACCTTTATAAAAATGTTCCCAGATTCACATTTTAACTAAGGGTTATTCCTGAAGGCTTTTTTTTTTTTTTTAATGCTGAGCAAGAAACTGAACAAAAACAGAATCTCAGACATCTATTTCTAACTCGCTCGTGTTATTTTCAGTGATGGTATGACGAACCAGGAAAGAATAACAACTATGTCGTCATTTCGAAAGTCAGTTTTTTCCATACGCATGAAACCGGAAACAACACAGGGTCTGCAGCGGATCAAGTCTTTATATTTTTGACGGTTGATTTCATCAGAGTAGCATGGATGATTAGTGGTGTCGTTGGCGTCGGACTTTGAATGCGGTGATGTCAAGCGTGAACTGAATTGTGGATTCGCTTCAATCAAAATCTGAGCAATTTTCAACTTTTCCCCTTCAACGCATGCGTCAGTCACATTGTGGCTACCCAGCTAGAGCTAGCCAGCAAAGTCAATGAAGAAGCTGTGCTGGGATTTTTATTTATTTATTTATTAGCACTGCTGCTTCACAGCCACAAGGTCAATTCTTAGTTTAGGTTGTTTCTAAAGTTTGTATAATCAACAACAACGCGCACCTTTCTAGTCTAGGGACCACTAAAGGAGTGCAATCCCGCCTGCATTGCTTTTCTCTCCTAATCAATTAATCAAATTAACAGAGAGTGACTGTGAGCTTGCAATGTTGTCTGTGATCAAGTGAGGGATCCTTATGACCGGGAGGATGAACTTATGGAAAAAAAAGGATTTCAACCTTTCTCGGCTGAGCCTCAGAAGAGTTTCTTTAATTGCATTGTGTACAACAGTAAATAAAATCATGTTTTTATTTTTCACTTCTCTCGTCTTTCTTTCTTTCCTTCTATAAAAGATTTTTAGGGCACTACTGGCCTTTGAAGAGGGAAGAGTGACAGGAAGGACAGCAAAGAAAAATGAGTATAACCTACAGCAAAGGGTCACAGGCTGGGATGGGCTGCAGTGAGGACATATCGTCTCCATCCACCATAGATGGGCCACTCACTCATCCAGTTTAGCTCAAATACTTCATAATTGTGGCACCAGCCTCAAAAAAAAAGCTAATGAAAGGTACTCTGCAAAATGTTACTTGGCAGCCTAGTACTGTTTATGCTAGTGGGTTTGTATTGAAACATTGCTTTTATTTCTAGACCAGTACTTAACCCGACAAGGTATGTCAAATAATGTAAAACATTAACTTTCATACAGATATATTTGAAATATTTCATGCAAAAAGTGCATTTAGTACCAGCTGACATGAGCATGCTGTGACCCTGTAAAAAAAACCCGCCCACTAATGGTTAAGTGGTTTAGACATCCACACTTTCATTCTCTTTCTCTCTCTAACTCTCCCTGGTACTGAAACGTTATATCTGCGGCTCAGCCATCGCTGAGGTGATTAAAGCAGGTCTGAGCCAACTGAGTGAAATGTAGTCTGCAGGAATGTTCCACTTGACCATCCAGAGCATACCAAGAGAGAACGAGAGGTGGTGTTCGGGAGGAGGTTTAGGTTTCACTAGACCTTCTAATGTTGTAGCAGTGAACAAAACATTTAGACTAATAAAAAAATTAGATGCGTGATGACGTCAGCAAAGCAAGTCAGGTGGTAAGAGGAATGCTTGTAATTTTAACCACACAAGCACAGCAACATGAACACGCAATACTTTAATTTTATTTTGTTATTTTCCTAAAAACAAATAACACAAACAGTATTTCCCTAAATCGGTGGCATCTGACAGCCTTGCAATGATTGACAGTTTTATACTGTGAAGATTAAGGAAGAATAACCCAACGAAACACATGTGAGAAAAAACAAAAAGGAGGGAAATCTTTAAAAATGAAACAGGAATTAACGTTAATAATGAAAAACGGAAATCCTCAAACTTAAAAAAAAAAGAATATAAGTAATCCCAGTGCGAAGAGTGCATGTGTGTTTGATATAATTCATAGTACATAAGACATATCTGTGCCAGTTTTCAAAGTTAAGTGGTTCATACTCCTATTCTTTGTTTTCTTCTCTCATAGACAAAAAAAGACAAGAACGGAGCACCGCATAGCTCACCACGTTGACCTGGCGCCCCATACTCAAAGGCTCTTACAGACCTCATACAGCAGGGCCAGTTTCACAACTTCACGTTCACGTTTAATTGGTGTTGATAAACGGACACTTGAGCCACAAAGTCTTGAAAAAAAGAAACTGGTGGAAATATCAAATATTTGCTCTGATATTTTGGCTGCAGATTTGTGTTTATTGTGTTGATTCAGCCTCTGTATCCCAGTCCCAGTGTGGGTATTTCTGGAGAATCTTGAGCGATTCCACCAGTGCTACGAATCTACCGTTCTGGTATCCATTTGTGGTAAACTGAACGGGTGCAGACGAACACAAAAGCTTCTAAACTGCAGTGAGGAACAACTATACGCTATTGCCGCTAACTAACGCGGCTCTTTCTCAACATACATTAAAGTACCGGCCCTAAAATGGCATGACTTACCATCTGTCATTGTTGGGAACAAAACTGAGCACCTGCTTCTGCACACAGAAAGAACTGACGCACAGAGACACACACACTCACCTTCATCCCGGGGTCACTGTCACATTCCTCAGACAAAGACAGATAGCCTGTCGCACAGGTGTTCTTCACACACTCACCCCCTCCTGCCTGCACTCAGACACACACATGCTATCAGATGCATAAGTGTTCTCTTGTCCTCGTCTCTGAGCGTTAATCACTGCAGTCCTGAAGAAACATTCAAGAGAAACCAAAGGAACGCTCATGGATGGTTTACTTTGACACACGAGTGCACCGGCGGGAAGTTATTTTTATTTTATTTATGGTGCTAAATAGAAATAATAAAATTGAAGAATACAAAAGCATCTAAGGAATATTTTCAAATTTGCTCCATCACTGCCACCTTATCTATTTTTTTCTATTTCTTTTTGTTTTTCTCAGTACATCCCAAATATATATATATATATATATATTATATATATATTCTTTATTTTACTGATACGGTACCAATTACACAGCTTCTGCTCCAGGTTATCAAATAAAAAGGTGTTTGATAACCAACCCATGAATATGGATTTGTATGGAATATTATTTTAAATATTAACATGTATATGATCATTGAGTGAAGAATTTTATTGTTACTATCATCATAATTATTATTATTTTTCTTTTTATCACAAATGTAGGCTATATATTTTATGCCGCTTCTAGTGTAGGTATTCTTAATAACAGGGGTATACTTAGTAACTCATGAATTATAAGATGCAAAATGTGAATTGGACATATTTTCATATCAAACTTACTTAAACAGTCTGTCATCCCTGAATTTACCACTAAGCCTAACTCTACTCTGCTGTCTACCCACCCACCTGAACAGTTGATTTGCAAAGACGACATCTCCAACCAAGACATCATGCTCTGGAGGCACCCCTTGGCGTGGAGAATCAAGGTGTTAAAATGGAGAACTGATTTATTAAGCTCTAATTGTTGGTGTGGAAGCCTCTCCGTCAGACAGGGGCTGAGGTTACTGACAGAAGCTGCTGAGTGCTAACTTTTGTCAGCTGGCAGATTCACAGCAGACATTCATGAAACCTCCCACTGAGGAGAGAATATTTTCTGAAATCTGCAAAGTTGTTGCCACCACTTGGAAATTGCCCCTTGTGTCCTAGAGGGGGTATTGCTTGTTGTATTTCATTTTTGTTTTTTTCTGTTTTACTTTCAGCAGGCAGATGATTAATGGCAAGAGAGGAAGAAGACGGGCAGCATGAGAGAAACAGGAGAAAGAGAGCAGGAAGGTTAGAGAGGGAGAGCAGGGGGTTGTGTGCCTGAAATAACCTGGTGTACTGCATCTGCAAGGGCAGCAGCGGGGGTCACCATGCTGGCCTGTGGACAGACCAGCACACATAACGCATTACTTACTGTAGATAGCAGGAGATTGCAGAAGCTGGAAAAAAAAAAAAAAAAAAAGTGAGGCTTGTCTGGCTGGCCTATTTGTGGAGCAGAAATTCAGCTTTGGACCCCACTGTCATGCAATGATGGATCAGTGGGAGAGGAGGAGATCAAATGGGAGAAGGGAGAGGACACGGCATCTTACTTTGGGGAAAACAAATCTCAGTCACCCCGCCATGTGTCTGGACATCAGGCTTAGGACAATACTATGTTCTGTCTGATAATGGCTACAATGTGTTATCTCTGATGTGAAAAACACACACAGAACGTTTTCTCTGACTGGTTCCATGTTTACTCAGCAACTCTCTCAATGGATGGAGTTCAGGCCAGTCATCTTTCCCGGCTAAGTTTTTAAAGATAAACCTGCTGCTGATATAACTTCATACACATGAACTTGTCTGGTCTTCAAAGTTTATCATAGTTTACTTTGTCAGATGTTAATAACACATTTCACAACACTAGCTCTTCATACGACTGGTTGGTCTCATAGTTGCCTACTATTTATTTCCATTTCCATATTTTCTGGAGGATAATGAGTCTTTACTTCCAAATAATTTAAAACTTAAATGTTTCCAATTTTTTGGAACACCAATTTTCATTTTTAGGAATTTTAAACAGCAAACACGCACTCCAATTTTATCAGATCCAAAACCTCATTTGAAAGTGGTAACCACATATATTGGAGTTCTGCAGATGTGTCTCAGTCCAGATGTCTTTTTCAAAGACATCAAGACGAATTTCAGCAGATCAGATCAGATAAGATCTTAAGATCTTTTGAATCACTTGTGATGTAATTCACATGTCACTTCTCTGATCCACAGACAAACACAAAACTTAAAGAGACAAAAGCCTCTACATGACAAAAAGTGTAATCCTCATTGAAAAGTCACTTTTATTACTTTGCAGCTCAAGTGGGGGATGTCTGCGCTGACAGTGTGCACAGTTGTCCTAGATCTGATTTAGGAAACTGATCTAGTTTACGTTCAGTGTGAATATTGCGTTAAGGCTTTTCTGCTTTGCCATTGCAGCATTTTACGCTACAATTTAGTCTTGCAGCTCTTTCCAAAAATTATCACCAGCAGATAGTTGATTGTAATAAGTCCTGTCATGCATCATTCTGTGCATCAATTAGACAAATTTATTAAGTAACTGGTTTTGAGAAAGTGAACTGTAGTTTCTGAAAGATGTGTCCTTTGCTTCGAATATAAATGGGCTCAAAAAGTCTAAACTATGGTGGTGGATTGAGTTTTAAGCAGCGGTTGCACTTCCTTAAAAAATGAGAATATAAGTGAATAGCAAATTTATACAACCGCCTATTAACATAGCAACTGGGTTTGCATGAGTTTACTCTATATGTCTATTAGACATAGAAATTGCTTTAAAGTGTAGGATCTATAGTCTTATATCTTATGATAGATCTTAATGTTTACAAAAAGAATGTTTTAGTTTTGCAGGCCTTTCCTGCTCAGTGTGGTGACACCCTCCACCCCCCCACCTGTCCCCTACCCTCCTCATCTTCCAATCTGCGCTTCAACATCTCGAATGGGTTTGGAATAGCACCAGCGACCCCAGGGGCAAATGTCTGCAGATCCCGCCGTGGGCCCCTAAAGCCCACTGTGCCCTCTGTGATTTATATATCTGCCCTGAATTTACAGCTTGTGAATTGCTCTCCGTTAACAGCAGGTCGAGAAAGAATGGAGATCCAGGGTGGTGGGAACTGAGCTACAAGTTTGTTTAATGGGGCGCAAATTAATTCACCAGTGTGCAAATAGTTATTTTCATTTGTAAGGAAAATAAACTGCTGAGATTTGAACGTGCACGTGTTCCTGCAACTGTCTGTGTGAGCATCTTTAAATTTGTCTAAATCTCTGAGAGTGGGATTGTTTGTGAGACATGTACATGTGGTTTAATTTGAGGTTTCATGTGAGTGACACATGTCTGCACTGTAACTGTATATCTGTGTGCGTGTGCAGGAGTGAGTGTGTGTGTGTGTGTGTGTGTGTGTGTCAGAGCACCTGGCGCAGAAGAGAGCTTATAAATTCCCACGATAAGGAGAGGGGAAGTGTCACATAGCTGGGTGTCACTTTTTTAAGATGTGAAGAAATGCTGCCCATCTTGATTTCGTTATGAAATACAGCAAGAATGAAAATAATGATAAGTTTCCTACACTGCGTAGACTTTTATTGTTGCGGTCAGAAAGCTGACTATGTGGGAATAATCAACTGTCCATCAGCATCAACGTCGATATGTAATCTAATCTTAATTCACTCTTTCATATTTATGATGCTGCATCTTGTCACATATGTTGTCGACAAACACTTTACTGAGCTGTCATAGCACTGTGTTACCACGCAGCTAACACACAGTTTGAAAATCTTCTTGTTTATTCACAGGTGTTGCAGAAAAGACGTGCAGTTGCAATCACTATTGTGCTTTGAATTGTTTAACGATCACCCAGAAACGATTTAAAATGATGTTAGGCACTGTGAGACCGGATCAACTCAAACAAATATGCAGGTGAAACATACTGAGTCAAGTTGGCAGCAGAAGATAACTTAGGTGAATGTAAGCTTTTTCAAATGGGAATGTTTTTGCTGGATATTAAAAGCTGTTTGGTGCCTAAACAGCCAGCTGTTTCCACAGGAAAGGATCCTGGAAACCAGAAGCTCTGCCTCCATGCTAGACATAAAAACTTAGAGAACTACAAACAAACCTGTGCTTTAATACGAGGTACAATAAGATCTTTCAAAAACTAGAGGACTGTGCCTTTTTATACGGGTTTTAAAGTAGACATGGCAGTGTTGCAACCCTAGATTCTTACCTTAGATGTTCAGCTCAATTCAGTTTTATTTATATGGCACCTAAGTTGTCTCTAGGTGCCCTTAAACTCAAAAATGAGTGAAATATATGAGGTGCTGTGGTCGTATGGTGTATCAGAGTCTGCCATTTTTTAGAAAATGGAGATTTTCTTAATTGGTCAGATTTTAGAATAGACTGAAGCGACAGTGGGCATTCAGGAGAAACTTCCTGCTATGTGTAATGATGCCCCCTGCTCAGCCAATAGGAGAGGACTATTGTCAAAGTTGTGCTAAGAAATTAAGTTTCCTAGAGCGCACCAAGGACAGAACGATCAGCTTCTGCTTCTATGGGCTGTTTTTGTTTCTATCATGTTTTGGAAGAACTGTGTGCTGAGTTGTGAGGACACAAGGAACATTTTGCAGCTCTAACTGGATTGATTTTTACAGAAATACCTACCAGAGATGTTGTTGTTGTTCCTCTGGCTGAATTTATAGCTAAGAAGCATTGTTACAATGAAGAAATAACCTACCGAACACAAATGTCCTTACTTTCTGTGCTTAGTTTACTGACGGGCTTGTAAGGACGCCAGAAAGCTCAAAATTGAAAACTTTGTTACCTACTGCGTTTCTTAATGGTCTAAAGTAATTACAAACTGTTTAGAGGCGTGATGGTTGCAAAGCGAATGTAAAAGTACCCTGGAATGGACAAAAACAGCTGGATATGACCATCAGATGTGCTCTTGAGCAATTCTAAATTTTACAGTGAGGACATGTATCGACGCAGGCAGCTAAACCATTATGCAGTAGCTTACTTTGATCACAGCATAATGGATCAACTGAAAGATTTCCATAAACTAGATTACACAAATTAAAAATGGCTGCTGTAGAATCAGCAATACCAAGCGTCCTCACAGTAGCACTGGAATTCAATATTGTACCATATCAGGCCACTGGACTAGCTGATGTTTTTCAGGTGAAACACTAATTATTTATTTTTGACTGAATTCAAAAGTAGAAAATGAAATGTTTTCACTTCAAGCCAGTATTTTCATAAAATTATTTATTTCCTAAGGTTTCATTTTTGGATAGTTAAAATGTAGCCTATATCATGTTTCTTGATGATATCCTCCAAAAGAAATATGCATACGGTGAACAGATTTGATCCAAGTCCACAACCCTGGGAAATACCATAACTCATAAACACATCAAGTAAAGACACCAGTGTATAAAATAAATATGACTTCCATCAAATGGTACGTCTGATCTTGATGAAATTTTAATTATTTATAGTTGGATGTCATTGAGTCAAATTCAGCACCAGCATGCTAACCATTGTCAAAGACTTGGTTGTTGTTTTTTCCTTTTAATTTTCTTGACTGTAGTGACCTTTATTCATAGTGAGCAGACAAGACAGTGGGACAGAGAGAATGAGGGGAAGACATGTGGAAAAAGGTTGCAGGTTGGAAGTAAAACCTGAAACCGCCGCAGGTGGACAGTTGCTTAAACCACCGAGCTATGCAGCAGCCTGATTGTCAGACTTTAAGGAGGCCATTTGTTCGTTTAACTAATACAGTCTTAGTACTTTTGTGTACTATAAATACAGATTAAAACTCTTCACACAAAACATTATTCTGACAATAAGCAATTCACATCTATCCTCATAACCAAAAGAATGCTCTTCTGTTGCGACTTTGCTTCTTTTTGGAGGCACTATTCACCATCACACATGCCCCTACAATACAACAACAACCACCACAACAAAACAATAACACACTTATGCAACCTATTTCTAGTTCTGGGACCACTCAAGGGATTTTTACAATGCAAGCACTAGTGACAGGAACGTCACTAGGATTGAAAAATAAGGGGGCTTAGCCCCCAGGGGCGTAGATCAGAGTATGTGCACATAGCAAGCACTGAAATTTTTTAATCGTACCTACAATGGCTTCATCAATACTTAAAGAGCATTTATCAGAACCTGTTACCGGGCTCACTTTCTTTTCCTTCCCTACCTGTTCTGGAAGACCCCCTGCCTCTTCTCTCTCTCAAGTCTTCAGGATATCTTCATTTCACTTATATTATGTCATAATTGACCTCTTTCTTCTTGCATGGTGTAGTTCCCAACAAAGCTATTTATTTCTTCCTGCCCCTGTTTGTTCCTTGTGTTCATGCCTTGATTTTTACCACGTCTTGTCAATAAATCACATTCTGGATTACTCCTGCGTACTGCATCTGGGTCCATACAACTTCATTCCTGACAATCATGATGTGATCCTTTATGTAATTAGTGTAGTTATAAGTTGTTCAAAATCCTTTAGTTCACAATACTAGTGAAGTCCAACAATACAGAACAATTGAAATATGAATGTTTCTCAAACATTTATTCTACCAAATTGTCAGGATTCAAAGCAGCAGGTGGACACAAGTGCAGATGTGACTCAAAATAGTTTAATAAGGGGATCACTGTGCGTAGAGATGCACACAGAGACAAAGGCAAGTTGTTGTAGCCTAAACTCACAATGAGACATGGACCTAAGACTACACAATGGGGCTGGATGTGCAGGGTATAAGTAGGCAAGACAACAGGTGAAACACATGAGGGTTATGATGAGGGCACAGGTGCAGTCCGTGATGAAGGGAACTGAGGAATGCTGGGATTTGTAGTGTCGGGAACTGCGATCAGAAGGCTGGCGACACTGACCATGGTAGAGGAGGAGGAGCAGGTATGACACACATGACCTTAGAAATTAACAAGTAAAAGAAAAAAAATAGCAGTATATAAAAACTATCCAGGAAGTAGTAGAACTTATAATAGAGAAACTCAAATATCCATTTTAGTGGTCTTCTCAGGCTCAACAAAAAACTGTTGATGTAGAGGCCCGACACCACAACAAACCCAACTATTAATGCAATAGACCCAATTCAAAACTTGATGGGACTTGTATATATTCTAGCAAACCACACACAGAAGTTATAAGAAAGACAATTGCAATGGAGCACCTACAATTATAGGGGGGCTTAGGGACTTTTCAGGGTGGCTGAAGCCCCTCCCTAAAATAGACCTAAGGATGCCCATGATATGAATCAAATTGCATCATAGTTTATTTAAATGAAACCTAGGCTGAACTTTGCAATTAGCCTTAACAGCATGTCTTTGGGGTGGAAGGGAACCAGAGCACCAGAGGAAAACCCACGCAGATGCAAGAACATGCAAACTCCACACAGAAAGACCCAGATGAACCAAGATTCAACTCGACCTTCTTCCTGCGAATTGTCATTGTTGACTCAACATCCCCATGGTAGGAGACTACAGAATATAGACAATGCAATTTAAAAGATCCTGGAGAATCTGAAACTGGGATAGACAGGGTGAGGATGTCCAGTGCACAATAGAACAGCCTTGTCCTATAGCAACATAAGTAGGAGATTACGGAGTTGAAGGCTGTATTAAAAAGGAAGATCTTAAGCTTTGCAACTGAGTCTGTCTCCTGGACCGAACCTGGAAGCTGATTCCATAATAGAGGAGCCTGACAGCTAAAGGTTTTGCCACCCTTTCTAGACCTTCATATTCTTGGAACAGCAAGTAAGCTTGCATTCAGGGAGAGTTCTACTAGGACAGTATGGAACTATGGGGTATTTCAGATATACTGGACCTTTAAAGCTTCATTCAAAGCTTTCTATGTAAAGAGCAATTTTTTTTAAATTCAATTCTAGATTTAACAGGATGTATGCAAATTTGGCGTGCCGGAGCTGAAATATATTTTACAACTTTTTCATTTAAAGAAACCATATATGCATCAGCTGGCTGCAGGCCTAAACTGTAAAATACCAAAACAGTGTCCCTGTGACATATTAAGTGCAACAAGACAGTTTCTGGTGTGGAAATGGCTGGTAGTGATGTTTAGCAGAGCCAGGGCCTCATGCTGATTTGACCCTTTTACTTCAGTTGTATTTTTTATTTTTTTTTACCCCCATTTCCTCTTTCTTTGCGTAACATTTCAGGGTGTGGTTAAAAGTGCAGGAGATCAGGAGACTGAAGTTTCCAGCAAAAATGCTTTATTTTTTTCAAAAGGTGCAGCAGTCGTTCTAAACAAAGTAGAGACGGCGCAGGAAAAAGAACAGACCAACAAGTAAGAAGGAAAAGATAAGACAATATGCAGGCAAAGGTTGACGAGACTCAGGTGAAAATGATGAGGACAGATGGAACCAGAGGTGTGAAGCAGAGCTCGACTCACAGAGAAAAAGAGCTTACAAGTAAAACAGAAAAATTCAAAAACCCAATCACAGTAGGAGCAAAAAACTGAACCGAGATCATGACGCTTTAAATGAAAGGATACAATTTGTTCCCAGTTAGCTGAGCAATGAACTGATGTTGAGCAAAGGTATCAATTTTCTGGAGAATGCAAAGGGTTTTCCTGCAGTCTCACACTATAATCCTTATTACGAATGTCATGATGGGAAGAAAAAAAACAAGACACATCTCTTTTCATCCCTTGTCTTTTCTGGTTTATCAGTTGTACCTGTAAATTGGCCACACCTGGGCTAAGAATGGTATGCTTAAAAAAATAAATGGTCATTGTTTGATTTATTTTATGTAATCTCACATTACAAACATCAACCGTCATCCAATACCAAAGAAGATACGAGACCTACTCAAGCCAGTCTATGCTGGTTGTTTGGAAAACTAATTTAAGGTGGATAATGTTAATTAGAAATAAAATATCCTGGATAAACTTTAAAAAAAAGCCTTCATCAACATGTTTTAAATCAGGGAGATACCACCATTGTACCTTGTCATCTACCACATCTACCACAACTAAGCATCTCACAGCATCATGTTGTGCCATGGGTGTTGTATCGCAGTGCATGTTGTCATGGTAAATCGATCCTTTGTGGTGAAAGTAAGAAGTAAACAAACAATTTTGCCGAATGTCATCGTCTTCCTGCTGGGTGTTTGTCGGTGAGGGTCAAAGGGGTGGAGGGGAAAACAGGAGTGGAAATGTCATAAATCAGAAGGATTTTAGAATCTGATGACAAACCTAATTCCTGTCTGAAAAGAGCCGAGCCATGCCCCCCCGACTGTCATCGAAGCTGGCCTATAAACATCGCAGCTGTCACCCAAACTCGCATGGACCGCGAAGGACATGCCATCGTGCCTCTCACATGCTCTTTCCCCAGGCCAATTCTGGATTGGAAGGGCCGGCAAATTCCGCTTTGCATTTTGTCACATTGGACCACAGTGGGGGCTGCACCGGGACCCCCAATTCTAAACCCCCACCACCCACTATCCCCTGTCTGACCATCTGTTTGTTGAAGGGCATTTACCCCTGCAAAATCAATTCATCCCTATATCTTTCCAAAAACAGTTTGTGGAGCCTTGAAAGGAAACAAGGGTAAGGCTAAGAGGTGGGAAGACCACAGAGAGAGGGTGGTGGGGGTGGAGGGGGGGTGGTGGCAGCACACAGTGCTAAATGTTGTCACTGCGAAAGGTGAGTAGAGGGGCTTTAGAGGCCATTTTCCACTCAACAAATGCCCCGACTAGCACCCTCCTTCCTCCCCACCATGCACATGCACACAGCGGTAGTAACTAGATAGCTCCCACTGAGCCTGCTCTCTAACTTACACAACTAAAGCTGGCAACTCACTCACTAGAGATAAAAAAATAAATAAATAAATAAGAGAAATATAAAATTGCAGAGACATCAAGGCATCTGTGTAGCTTGCCTCGCTATTCCCCAAGCTTTAACTTCAATCAAGAACAAGATAAGCCATTTTAATGCTTGAGCACCACAGGGATGTGCAGGATAATTGGCACGATTTAAATCCAGATGATACGTATTTACAGTGCCAGAAACAGTGTGAGCAACAACAACATATGATGCATTCTGTAACAACAAAGAATAAAAACTCTTAATAAATATTAATTCCTGTGCTGAATATTATTTGTATATTCTAGTTCAGATTAAACAACAAATGGTGCTGTTTTCAGTGACCTCCAAAATGTCAACTGGAATTAGTTTTTACTCTTCAAAGAAATATAATTTGGCTATATTCCACAAGTCTTTCTATTAACCCATTAAAATATTTGTTCTATGTTACTGGTCATATGTGTAGCAGAAGTGGATGGATGGATGGATGGGTGGATCCATCCATCCAACCTCATGAGGGTGTCTTGTGAAGTCTTGCACAAGGATATTAATGTCAGTTATTTTTAGTTCAATTAAGCCTTTAGTTTTTTAAACTAGTATTTTTGCATTCTTCTATTCAGACCAAAATGTGTCAAAGGTGTGTGAAAACCCTTTTTCTAATTAGAAGAAAACAAAAACACATCAGTAATTTTTGTTGGGTAGAGTTTCCATTTCAGTTCAATTCAGTTCATTCAGATCTTTATTGTCATCGTCATATAACAACATTTTGTTCGGCACATTCATACACTCTACAGCAAAAAAGATAATTAAATTTAACAATGCAAAAAAAGTAATCAAGAGCAATACCTTTTCTCCCCGTCCCCTAATCAGCACACTCTACCCAGTCATATTTTTACTTCCATATTGCAGATGGGATCTCAGGAGTTTCCATGGTTGATCTACAATACTTCTCGGTTCTGTCACGTTCCTTGAACTGTTTTTGAGCAGTTTTTGTGGTGTCAGTTTCATCAGTCTGATTGTGGAGATAGTTGTGAGTTTGCTTGGTCTAGCGTAATGTTTTGGGGGTTAAACATAAATTTATTCTTACTGCTTTTATTTTCAGTTACTTTCTCTTTACTTTAACGGTGTTTTCCAGCACAAGTGGTTATACATTCCTGACTAACTGCTGTTTTGCAGTTTCCCCCTCTGGAGTGGTTCAGATGTAAATGGCCACAACACACCACAAATAAGAAAAAATATCAAAAACTCCCTTCCTGTGTAATTAAATCAATGTGTTGAATTATATTTAATGTCACAGAATCCCTCCATGGATCATCACACAGTTGAACATGTTTTATGAATGAATATGGAACAACTTCTCTATATAACTCAATAAAGTTCATTTTGTCTTGGTTTACAATTAAACTTGACGGTTCTTTTATCTCAGACAGTTAAGATAAAAGCACCAGCAAGTTTAACTTCTCTATATCTTCCAATAAACATTTACATGAAACAATTAGATTTATTGAACAATTTCAGGAGGATCCTCTGTTAGTTTTGCTCAACGCAAACCATTTAAATTTAGTTTTTCAGCTTGAGATTTTGTGTTTATTTACACTTTAAAGTCAGTCTATGTGCCCTCCATAAACTGAATGATGGACTTCAACTTTTTATTTAACATGTCTCTATGACAGAATTTTCTGTGGAGTTTTAAAACCCATCTCAGGGGTGATCTTTCAAAGTAAAATAGCATAAACAGCATTTCTAGTGTTTTCTCTTTAACTGGCGCTCAGAAAATACCTGTGTACAGTAAATGTACTTGAGATGGAGATGAAAGTTAATACTGAAGCTTGTGAGGCATTTTGTTTTTGAGTTTGTTGAAGGCTTTTTATTTATCTTAAAAACTGAAATTAAAAACTCAGTACTACACAAGGGGGAAGGATTCTCAACACTTAGTGTGATTTTAGTTTTACTGTGCTTGTCACTGATGTTATTATGGGTCTAGATGTTTCAGCCAGAATAGATTTGTTATGTTTTCACCCTCATGGGCTCATCAGTGATGAAAATGTTTTTGCCTTGATTGTAGACTCTGAAAGATTAAGAATGATTTGGGTTCTTGCACAGATGTGACAGCATCTTTGCAAGAACCCATAGTCTCCTGATATGTGTTTTGAATTAACTAAATTGTCAAAGTGTGGGATAGTTTGATGTGTCTGGGCATCTGGCCTTTGACTTTTAAAGCAGACCTGCAAAACACCTCAGAAAAGTCATTTTGCCAAAGTAGGAACTCATCCTTCAACACCCTTCGTCTCTTTGTAGCCAAAACAGTGATTATATCAGTCACTGCTGCAACTAATGGAGATAACAGCCACATGGGAGAGAATTAAGTCCAGAACTGCGAGGAACAGCAGGGAGGACCAGAGCTGAGCCTTTGTTCTGCCCTCCTGCTCTCTCCACCGCAGGCCACATTGTCATTTTCAGGAAGGCGATCACACTAATAGTCTTGTAATTGGATTTAAGTGGATTACGTGCCAGGCAGGGCAGGGCAGCTCTGGCGAGAAATGCGCAGTCCAAACACAACCTGTTGTCCGGGCCATGACTGAGCATGATTTCTCAATCTAGACAACAGTCATGGCTGCTTGTGTTGGATGTGCCAAATACAGTTCATTGTAAAGCACAGAAGTTCCTGCTCATGCATTTGACTGTGGCAGAATTGTTGAATCAGAATGCCCCCACATTTGGACTTGGAACATTTTACAAAAGCAGACTTTTATGTATCTGAGAGCACATATTTGGGTATCTGAAGCGCATACCAGCTTAAAATGTAGACCATAACATGACCCTGTCTCTTAGCTAGAGGTGTAACTATCTCTGTTATATATTTTTCTTCAGGTCATTCACATTTACTGTGACATCCCAAGTTTTCATCATTGTGGTTATATCCGTATCACTTAACTCAAGAAGAAATATTCTATTCACACTTAGTCAATTAATTGATTTATTTATTTGCAAATTAATAGTAACAAATGAAGAGATATAAGATGTCTTTCTGGGAAAAAACAAAAACAAAAACTTAAAATACAGAGGTCAGATCCCACCTTAGATTTACAAGTATTTTGCCTTCAACAAAAACAGCAAATTTGTGTTTTTAAATTTGACATAATGCAGCATCAATAAGCTTATAAGAGTGCAACATGAGAACCTTGAATTTCACAAATGTTTGCAGACATTGGTGAAACATTGTACTCATATAAAACAGTTCACACAGAACATGGGATTAAAAAGTTATTTGTCTGTGTTATCAGTCCTGGCTGGCTGTTACATTGCTTCAGCTTTCGTCTATATGGCGTTGTGATTTAGCGTTTAATAACTTGGTACAACATTGCATCGCAAAAAGGTTGATGTATCAACCATTTATAGGCCAAACTGAAAATCAAAGGTGGAGGGGGCTGGGTCCACCCACCCCCAAGCTGTCAAGACATGGCTTAGAAGAGAGCTGTGATGTTTTTTTCCTTGTGGTATTTTGACAAAAGCCTGTCAGATATTTCATTAAGACATCAGTTGTGTGTACATGTGGAAAAGTATCCAAATATATTTCCTCTAATACTCTACAGTTAATTTTCAATGTCGCTTGGTCACACTGAATGAGCACAGTTCAAACACTCATTATGAACAGTGAAACTCATATAAGTGCATACTTTAACCGCCCCATAGCCATCTTCAGTTAAAATCTTCTTCTCCTCCGGGTCTTTTCTTGTGGTTGTAAATTTAACTCAGCATTTGTGTAGCAGGTGTGAGGGATTACACTTGCAGCAGTGTCCATAAATTGTTCACATTGTGAGACATCTGAACTTGAACTCTTTCACGTATTATTCATGTCGTGATTTGTACTATATGAAGAAAAGATAATGTTATACCTTAAATTATATAACGGAGAAGTAGAAACATTATGGGCGTTCACAGATAAATTAGCAACTGGGCTTCATCCTGACAACTGAAAATCACAGTCAGTTCAGAGGATCTTGAGAATATTAGAGAAATAATGAATGAATGAAATAATGAGTAGCACTTCCTGCTTCTCTTATTATTTATTTATTCTTTATTCTGCAGATAAGATAATGAGATAAAAAAAATAAAAAAAGCTGATAAAGTTCATATTAAGAAATGATGGAGGATATAAACCTGTTTAACTGCCTGGTAACTGAGATAGGAGCCACAATTCCTGCTTCCCTGTATTACCCCTAAAAGTTAATAGATTTATGCATGCTGCAGTAGAAGTTGTTGCAAAAAAGCTAAAAGGATAACAAATATACAAATGCAGTTTGACAAAGAAGTTATGTTCTGAGAAAAACCTGAAATTTAAATTTTTTTATCATCTTTATGTTCTGCATGAAGGGAGGGACTACGTCTCTCGGCTGGCCTGGGAACAACTTGGGATCCCCCCCGGTTGAGCTAGAAGAGGTGGCCGAGCAGAGAGGGGTCTGGGCCTCCCTGCTAGGCTGCTGTCCCCGCAACCCGACTACTAATAAGCGGAAGAAGGTGGAAGGATGGATGGATGTTCTGCATAAGTGAGTCAGGGTTGGTCATGACAATACTGGATCTCCATAATTATACTGTATAACCTTAAATAAAATATGCTAAAAATTTGTTACATTTGAAGTCACATCCAAATGTAAGTTTCATGTTCCAAGCTAGCGGCTGTTATTGGGTGGAAGGTGGGGTGTAACCTGGCAGAAGCTCCAATCAAATCCTTGCAGGAAACTACACTGGAATTGGTTTTTGGTTTCCAATAACACTGTTTCACTTTGCAGTACAGAAATGGTCATATGCTTGATTATTAATTACTCTTTCACATCCCAGCTGATATTACTACGTTCCCGGCTGCTCACCATAACGCTACATCAACGACGTAGGAGGCAATCACTACTTGGAAATTATCTGGAAACTTGACCTTTCACTGGAAAGAAATTCCAAATTAGTTGAAGAAAACAAAGAGATAATTGATAATCTCAAATTCAGGAAAAGCTTCTGCAGGTCATTCTTTTTGAGTAAGTAATCATCCTTGAGCTATAGAGTTATATGAACCCTGGACACCTGTAAACTCTTATTACGCAGGCTGTTTTTGCTTCTGTGTGTCCGTGTTTAAATACTGTAACTAAATGTTGAAGTCATTCACACAGCACATACACGCCCAGCCAGCTTTAGTCTTCCAGCTGTGCATTTCAAGGACTTAAAAGAGAGTTTGCCAAACTTCAAGCAGTTGTTCGTGCATGTTTTCGACAAAGACTTCAGGAGCTCACTGAACATGTGCAGGCGCTCCAGATTCCACCAGAGAAGAGAGAGAGAAACGTGGCTTCCTGTTGTCCTCACTGAGCTCACGTCGTAATGTGACCTTAGTCAAGCTGCTGGGCAGCGCAATGAGCTCGGGTGTGATTCAGCTTTCAACAGGCCTGTTACCAGGGATTACCCCGGTGTTGTTTTAATAGTGCTATCTGGACCACAGTAGAATGTTGTTTTATCAGAGTAATAAGTCAGACACTTTGCTCACAGACGGCTTCAGAAATGTCACCATGAAATTTCTACGAATCTGTCCCTGGCCTCTGCCCAGCCAGTGCAGGTGAGGTCCATGCCAGAGTGCAGCTGCCACTCTCAAACTCACATTCAGACACACACTGGCATGTATGGCCCCCATAGATAGACTGGTGGTGACGGGGGTAACCAAGGACTGCGTGGCTTTCCTGAAGGCTGGCCAGCTTTAACACAGCAGACACGGTCTCAGGCCTGCACTTCTAGTAGCATTTTATGTGACAAGCATTATAAAGGTGATTTATAGAACACATATGTGTTAGGTTGACTATTTTCCAGAATATTTAGCTGGGGTCTTAGGTCTGCATTTTTTTTAAAATCAACCCGCTTGTTCGCAGCATCTCTACACTGACTGTTAAACGTCCTGTGAATGTAATGAGCATAGCGAATGGAAATCTCTCAGAGGTCTAACAAGGACAAGGGAAGCATGCTGCTCCATACACACACTTATAGCATTGTTACTTTTATGAGATTGCCTTTATTATAAAGCACTGACCTCTGGCTTGTTCTCTTTTGTAATCATGTGAACCTCAGGCATACTAACAGTCCTTGCAAGTCCAGAGCTTTCATGTAAATTGCCTGCAGACCCAGGTGAGCGCAGAGGTTTGAGATTATCAGTGAGCCCTCGAAGTTTGTAAAACTGCCTCATAAATGCTTGTGTGCTTCTTTTGGATTTTCAGGTATTTTTGTTGTGTCAAACTATGAAGTAGTTTGACTTCCTGCTGCTGCATCAGCTTTCGGTTTAAAAGGATAAGCTTTTGACGCTTTCATTTATTATTTTGAACATGGGAGAATTGACATGATTTTTATAGAATCAGTTTAGGATCAGATATTTAATTGTGAGCGCATGCGTTTGACGTTTATGTTTTAGTATAGAGTAAATAACAGCAAAGTTGTTGCTTATGTGAAGTTTAGATGCATACTCTACATGAATCATTATATACTACACACAGCTGTGTTCCATTCAAGCTCCATTCAGGTTAACCAATAAGAAAACCGTCCTGCTCCCTCTTAGGTTCGTAGGTAAATGTGTAAATTTAAGTGTTTTAAGCGCATTTGTGAAATCTAATCAGTTTGATAAACCCAGTTTTTCCTGTTTTCCCCTAGTGCCGCTTGCTATTATATTTAAATGTCTTCCTTGTTTGATTCCATGTTTTTACAAAATTTATCATTTCACAAAATTTACAAAATTTTGATTTATCGTACGAAGGCAATCTTGTTTCTAAAAAAAGAAGTTAGGGTGCTAACTGTAATTAAATGCAATTATAAAAACAGAATGAAGGCAAGGCAGGTTTTTTTGTACAGCACTTTTATGTACAAGACAATTCAAAATGCTTTGCATAAATTAACTTATTTGTAAATCATTTTCTTCCTTCCATCCATCCATCCATCCAGCCAGCCAGCCAGCCAGCCAGTATGACCCCCAGCTGTCCCTGATGCTCTCTTGATAGGTTGCCAGGCCAACACAGGACACATATTTTTTTTATCTTAATTTCATAAGGACAACATATCAGATGCTGACCATGAAAAGGAGCCCTGCTGCATTCGCATCCAAACGTTTTCCCATTCTTGCCGTTTGCTGCCTCCTTTGCAGGATCTTTTCTTGCTTGACAGTCCATCTGGTGTTTTTACTAGGTGACAGCTCTGGACTGCAGGCAGATCAGTTCAGCACTTAAACTCTTTCACTACTAAGACATTCTGTTTTAATAAATGCAGAATGTGTTTGTTGTCTGCTTCTGACATAAGCAAGGCTTCTCCGAAAAAAACAAAAACAAAAAAAAATGAATGTCATCTGGATGGAATTATATGTTACTAAAACACTGATATTGTATGACATGATGTTGTCTTAACACAGGTGCAAGTTATCTTTGCTATGTGCACTAATTCACATCCATACCGTCACTGGTGCGAGCTTTTAAACTGTGAAATGATCACAGGCCAGATGGTCTGCCATTTTCATTGGTCAGGCAACAGGAAAGTTTGTCATTTTAAATGAGCTCATGTTTCTATGTCTGAAATCAATTAACTCCATCATACATCATCATCATCATTTTCTCTTCTATTATTAATTTCTTCAGTGCCTTAATCTCCTCTGTCCACTGTAGCTCTGTTGATGATGTGTGACATTGCAGGGAAGGAAGAACACAACACCTACAGGACACTTTCTTAAAGTAATCAATTATTCCATCAAATGAAACTGAAACTGATATTTTAGCATGAAAGAAAATCTCTTGTGCTCCTTTAATGTCTACAATGCAGATTGTGTCCTTGTGATAAGGTTTAACCTCATAAACCCATTCTCAGGCTCCTGCTTGACAACCCAAATCCACTTTTTAATTGGCTTCTGTTGTAATTAAATACATTATGTAAAAATGTTTCACATAACAGGGACAGAAACTTTTCCAGAAATGAAAAAGACAAAACATGAAAACAAGGAAAAGCAGTCAATGTGTGCATCTGAGAAGCCAGAGAGCTCAAGTTTGCCTCGTGGTCTTGATGGCCTACTTTGCAGCAGTGGGTTAACAGCACAACTTGACCAAGCATAGCTTTTACACTGAAAACCCTTTTCATGCTCCACCAATTCAATTCTCACACTCTAAAAACTTCAAACTTCCACAAGGGTTTCAGTATCCGGGTCACCTGCACAGCCAGTCACCCAATCCTCCGGATCTCTGAGGACCTGGCTGCACGGCACCACACAGCACCGGACCCGTCTCATTTAGACTCTGCAGGTTGTCTTTGTTCTCAGCAGGCGTGGCACCACAGGATGGCCCCGGACAGGTCTCTCTCCATCTGGGCCTGAAGTCTTTATCAGAACCACCTGCCAGAGAAGGTTGGACCATATCTCAAACATCTTTTTTTCCCCTCCACAGGAAGAAGAATAATCAGACTGTTTTCCTGTGGGCCTGCATGCCATTGCGGAGGCCCTGTTCTAAAAGTGTGAGAATATTTGTGAATTTTTCTTTCCTTATTCTTTTGTTTCAGTGTGTTCAACTTGCATACAGATAAGAGCGTTTTGTACTCTGTTTTACTTTGCAGTTGAAAGAAGAATTGAACTTAATTTTAGCATAGACACGTATTCATCAAAAACAATGTTTTATAAGTGGCAAAAATAACGATGCGGACTTGAGAATCCAAGAAAGTCACTTCAAACATGACATAAAATAATGTTCTTTCATAAATTGTATTCATCATGCACATTGTGCCGCATGATCGCCCCATCGTGTGGAATTCATTTAAATCTTACCTTCATATATATGAAAAGCAAACACATATGTATATGTGTGTATAGATTGGATTAAACCTGTTTAAGTTGTATGGTGTGTGTAGACGGATGCAAATGTCAACTTACATGACTGATGATCCATTTCCAGGATGTTTTCTGCTCATCATTGGCAAATTCATCCTGCTGAGAGCTAGTTGTTTTCTAGTAATGATGCTATCAGCGCACGAATAGACATGTACATAAATAAAACAAATCCGAGGACTTTTTGACATTCAAAACTTTGAGGAAAACCAAAACAGCTCTGTATCCAGGTGGCTGTAGAGTCTTTGGCCACATTTCTGAATCCTGTATGTTTCTTCTACTTCTTTTTCTTCTTTTTTTTTTCTTTCTTTTTTGGCTTGATGTGTATATCATGATTCTATCAATCGTAGAATAGTTTCAAGATGTTCTTTGGAGCAGAAAAGAACACTTGTGTAAGGTGGCTGAAGGTATGTGAAAGTCCTTTGCAAAAGATTTAGTGCCTCAGTACACATGTCAGGCACACTGTAACACCTCAGAAAAGTTGGGTCTACGTCTACTGTCAGCAATAAGTTACTGTGAAGATGAGCCAAGCCAAGAAATCTCAAGCATAAGAGATGATTAAACACAAGAGGGCAATAGTTTACCATGAATTTCTGATTGAAGTGTCTGGTTTAAACCCTGTATCAAAACCAGACTCACAGATCTCAGAAATTAAAGCAGCGTTTTTGCTGTCTTTTGCATATGGTCCCTTCGTCCGGTCTTGGATGCAGTTAAGTTCCCCAGAGAGCAATTTTTGAGTCTCTTAAAATGTCTGAAATGTGTTTGGAGGGACAGATCAATGACTGAGAGAGGAAGATTATGGGATAACTTCCAGTAAGCATGCTGTCATTCAAAGTGGACTCAAAGCGGTATTTTTGTGAGAAGACCAAGTTGAAATACCCAGCCCTGTATCTCCCAGTATCTCAGTTTTACGACGGGACAGCCAAACTCCAACCATTAATCAGTCAATGGAGCCATTTGCTTCTTTTGTTTCTAGCTGAAGATGCCATGATGAAAAGCAGAGAATGGCTGTTACTCAAGCCTGGCCATTCTTTTCCACTTCAGAACTTGATGCAAATTTTATGGTATAAAAACAGACCAACTGTGCATTATGTCATGGTGCCTCTCAATGGATCCATGTGGGCTGCTCCTCTTTACAAATGAATCTAGTTCAACAAGCCCTGAGGTAAATTTGTGGTGCAGATAGGTGGGGGCAGCAGGGTGATTCAGAACATTGCTCAGAACAAAAGAGGGGGAGCATATCAGACAAATAATGTGAATAATTATTGGAAATAATGTCCAGATAGATGGAGTCCAGCCAAATTATGAAATCATGCGCTTCTCTTGCGTATATCTTCCTGCTCATTATTTGAAGTCATGCTTGGAAAAACAGGTGTTTCCAATAGTGGGTTGCTGTCTCCATGGTCCTGCACCCCTTTCATTTTCTGATGATGGTTCAGATATGATATTTCATGGCTGGATCTGTATGCATGATAGAAAGTGACTGGGGAGAGCTGTGCAGAAGACGTCCGTGTAATGGATGCTGATTGGCCCCATCTGAATCCCTGGGGTCTGGGTCTGTGTAACAAGAGGGGAACCACAAAGCTGGAGCAGGAATGATCCTATTCTCCCCCTCTTGGAGACTTAAATGATTATGAAGGGATTCCTCTGTTTATTTAAACAGGTGCCATGTTTCTGAACAAGAGTCCAGCTGCAGTCCAGCTAAGTTCTGCTGGCAAGAACTTCAGTTTGCATCTTCACGGCAAACAGAACCAACAAGGAGATTTTTATTGTGCCTTCATTCATTTTTAGTATCTCTCAAGTTTTATTTTTGATCAATTGATTGCATCAACATTTGAAACCCATGCCTATAATGTGGAGCACCGCAGACATACATGCGTTGTTGTTGTTTTTTTAACTGTTAAGTTTTTACGTATTTATTTATTTATTGCTGCTCTAGTGGCCTTTATTCATAGTGAAGATGGACCGGAAACAGGAAGAGAGAACAGGAAAGACATGCAGCAACTCCACTGCAGGATGATGACATGCTGCCTGCTTAAACCACTGGCCTATGCATGACAAGCTACATATTATTACATAATTAATAAGAAAACAACAACAAGCGTCTTTTTAGTCCAGGGACCACTCGAGGTGCTTTTACTGAATCCCTGGGGTCTGTGCCTGTGTAACAAGAGCCCCAGCTCTTACAGATGTAAAGACTATAAACCACATCGGCTTGGTGGTCAGCAGTTTCCTGGTTCAAATCCCAGAATATACAAACTCCATACAGAGTGTGTATTCTCCCTGTGCTTACATAGGTTTTCTCCATATACTCTTCCTCCTACAGTTTAAAAATATGGATGGCAGGTTAATTGGTGACTCTACATTGCCTGTTGGAATTAGGGTGCATTCTTGTTTGTCTACATTTTTTTATTTTTTTATTTAGTGGCCCAGGTCTTGATCTTGATCTTAATGGGACTAACCTGGTGGTTAAATAAAGGTTAAAACTGAAATCTCAAAAGCTTAATTTTCTCTTCAGTTTACATAACTACTGTCTAGAAACAGCTTTTTATCAGTAAATGGGCATTTTAATTAGTCCTGTGTTTTTCGGTTCACGTGATTGAACTGCATCAAATAAAAATGTCTCATTGTGAGGACCTCACTTTACATCAGTGGCTCATTACTTTTGGCTCATGGTTTGCCAGACCATGTCAGACACAGCAGCAGACGTTCCAAGCTTTGTTAATATTATTATTTTGTTCTACTTGCTGTCAGAAGGGCTTCTCTTATAGATTTCTGCTTGTAAAATTAATTTCACGATTAACATTTAACTGCCTGTACTATTGTCTGAGGTTGACAAATGTATTCTATATTTTAAAACAAAAATCATTTGCACTGACTTAAAGTTGCTGCATGTAATAATAAATATGATGTGGGGAAAAAAAAAAAAAAACAACCTACCTTTAGATGTTGAATTCATATTTTCTCAAAATTACTAATTTATGTATTTATTACCATACAATGAGCATTCATGTTCATGTGAAGCCACAACAAGAAATGCTTGATGCTCAACTTTCAGTGCAAGAAATGACCATGTAGTACTGCAACTCAATCTTAAATGTAGGTTAAGCCATTTCTGGATGATGTCACTTCGGTTGATATTTGAAAAGCAAATTTAAATTTGCTCAGCAGGTTCATTTGGCATACCCTCTGTTGAAGCTCATTAATTATGCTGCAAAACTCTGGTGGAGCCAATCAGATCAGTCTATCTTTGTAGAGCATTTCTGAGAGGAGTTAACTCTGCGATTTTGTGGTCTGGATGGTTACTTTTGAATTGACTTTGGCATCGACAGTTAGTTTTACATCTATGACAATCTCTTAGGGATTGTGATAGGTGAGGCCCATCTCATTTACAAATCATAAGAAGTATCTGGTAAACGTTCCTGAAATCCAGAAGTAATCTGAATGGGATTATGTATCGCTGTCTAACGTTAGCTGTTAGACATTACAAACTGTGTTTGGGCACCAGTTATTCTCAAATTCTGCTTAGAAAAATGGCAACAATCACACTCTCCTCTTGCGTTGCTCTGAATATGTCACCTTGTTTGTTGCTCTGATTGGTTATAGCTCAAATCAACCTGAGGCAGTCTGAGAAGCAACCGTTGGTCCTGGATGAGGAGGTCCTATGGCTCATTTTCAGACCCTACATCTGTCTAGATGTGGCTCTGAGCAATCAGGCTAATTATTAAAGCAACACCACGTAAGATTGTGCTCTTTAGCACCCTCTC